>QFFB01013502.1:0-15122 GCA_003316465.1 Ramaria cf. rubripermanens
ACACCCTGTAACTATTGTGGTGTATTTGTATAAGGAGGAATAAGAATAGATAGCCAATCACCTGCTCTGCTCTGTAAGCTTTACACAGCCTTGCACAGCCTTTGCACAGCCTTTGCACAGCCCTGTGAGGTTTTAGGGGTTTGTTTGGAAAGGTTGTGCATTGTTTGGCCCTTATCTGTCCAATGGGCTTTGCAGGATTCAAACCCTGGTTTCCTGGCTTTGTATATCTTTGTGCAGCTTTGTACAGTCCTGCACAGCCTGGCACAGCCTTGGTTGCTAGGGCACAGATTTGAGGGTGTGCTGGGTTTGAAGTATTTATGGATGCACAGCCTTGTGTAAGCTATAGAGGCAGAGTTCAAACTCAGTGGCTGAGTCTTGAGTTAGCCAAAGTGTCGGAGTTGTGGGTGCTTGAGGGCCCACAACTCCGAACTCGTGGGTCGCGGTTCGTTCCGGTAGGAGTTCGAATCGGCTGGACCGGAATAGAGTTGTAGGTCCGTGTGGGTCCAGCACTCAGCAGGACAGGTTTGAGTGTTTTTGAGCCAGGGAAGGCATATAAAATGGAGAAAAAATAAGGAAAAACTCGAGGAATATTTGAAAGCAATTTCCCCATCAAAAGCTACATGTATTGGTTAATTTATGATGAGGAAAAAGGGTTTTACAGAAATTTTAATTCTTTTTTTTTCGAGATTTTCCCAGCAAAGGTGGTTCCTACACAATAGTTCTGAGTTCCTTTGTCCACAGTTCTCTTGTCTTGAGAGAATCCCTGAGACACATCACTACACCGAAGTGCTGTCTCAATAACCTAATCTCAACAGGTGTTGCTTTGTTAATGATGAGTGTGGCATGTTTTAGGTAGTATTTCTAAAACCCGGGTGTATATTGAGTTCCACTAACTGATAGAATAATTTTAGTAATTTATTTGTGGCTGAAATATGATATTTTGATATTTGGATGATGCTTACCACCAACAGTAACAAATATGGTGAGCTGCCACTGTGCACAAGTCAATCCAAGTCCATATTCAAGCTCTCCTCATTTTAATGATATTAGTACTATTCTATTCAGTATACAAATATTTTTTTACAAGTGTACACTTGTCAGGGGAACCCTATTTGGTGATCTGCAGTCCCAGACCAATGATCCACAACAAAACCATTTAGCAGTCCATGATGCGATATTGGGAGGTGGAAGGGGTTGCGTTTGTGCCGGCTCCACATTCCGGACCAGGACATATACACTCTTCTCCGATCTCGACCTCAGCAGGTAGCCCAATAATGCCACCAATTGCAGGCGTGGGGGAGATGCCGCTCGAATTAGTTCTGCTTTCTCTACCAGCCTGTGAAAGGAGATTTGCTGCGTCACGTTCATTTACCGTCTGTGGTGAATTTGAGGGTTTCGTATCGCACATTCGAGGCCCCGAGTTCACTTCCGCGGATTGGCAGTTGCTCCAGGACCTCCAAACCGAAATACCGCCCTGTGCAACGCCAACCTTTCCAACGCAGAATTCAACACCAACTTGATTAGAAGATGCTGAAAATGCTGCGCATGCCCATGCCGACGTCTGGTCACAACCAGTTACCATTAAGAGCTGATGAAGACCAATACCGCGTTCAAGAACATCGTTGGCAAATGTAAGCCATGCGCTCCGGTGTTCTCGGATATAACGGATGAAGGCACGTTTATTCAAAGCGTTCCTGCGGTCTGCGTCATCTCCAAGAATGAGCGCAGCGCCCTGTTCTTTGGTACACTCGAAGCTAAAACCGCCACCAGATTGCACGATCGATCTGAATATCAAAAAATTAAATGGCAGTACAATAGATGTGGGCGTGGAAGCCTTACCCCCCCAGAAACGTTGACTTTAACTCTGCGCTGCTGCACAGTCTCACTGGTGATGGGCTGACTCGCGGAGAGAGTTCCCTCCCTGATGACACCTATGTGGATGGGTTTGTATCCTTCTGGGATGCCAAATTTATTGGACACATCTCCGATCCTCTTCGACGCATTGAAGAGCCGCACGAAAGCTCCCTCATCCATGTATCCCACATCGGCAATCTCAACAGCAGGCTCTTGTCCCGGATCTGCGTCCCATAGCGCATGTCCATGGCCCCTTGGAATGAGTTCCTTATAATAAGTCTCCCAAGCTGGCATAATGGCCAATAACAACCGTGTGCGGCCGTGTCTGTGTGGTGGAGGTACGCAAAGAAGATAGGGGGCTAGTTAGAACCAAGTTTATTAGATATATGTAGAGTTTGACCCCACTTCTACAACACGTTTTCGTTTCGATTTCTGATGGAAAGCACGCATTAGGGCTTAGGAGGCTGTGGCATGATGGATATGGCGTAGACACAGCACTGTAAGTCTGTAATTGATAATTAATTGAGGCAGCGGAAGCTGAAAACCCAAGATCATAATCAAAATACTTACTTTTAATTCATAATTCAATTGTAATCTGTGTCCATATCTGAATCCGAATGCGATCGTTATTGTCATTTTGCGTCAGGGTGCGAGGAGTGTCCATTCCTGACGACTTTCATCGGGGTGTCAGCAGAAGTCTGTCCTCACACTGCACTGTTGATATGCAGGCCTAGGCTCTGCAACACACCGCGCAGTCACTGCAATGCCCTGCCGACGCTGTGTCTTTCTGCCCAGCCGAATGAGATAGAGTTGCATGTGCACCAGCGTCGTATACTGTAAAGGCACGGCTTCTTGTTGCAGTGTTGCAGTGAAGAATGTGCCGTGCGAAGCTAGGAGCGGGCAATGCACTGCAACCGCTGACTTTCCTGAAAGCTATTACGCTATTTGCAATGAAGTCTCACCTCTAACGCCCGCTGTTTTTTTTGGGCACAAAACTCGCTCAGATTTTAGCTCGGCGAGGAGGCCACATACATCTAAGTTTAAGCGAGGAACGAGCTTACACCAGCCAGACGGATTGCACGCCAGCCCAGAACACGGCCGCGCAGTCGTCCAACCAGCTACCTCATCACGCGCAAGCTACCTGTTGCAACAACATCCAGCCCGGTTTTCCGCGCGTATCTTAGTTCCCTCGCGGTACGCGTTCCTGCGTCGCTCAACGCTTGGAGCGTCACTAACTTTAGCTCCGCGCGCACAGGGTTAGTATCTTGGAATTGCACAATGCAGTCTGCTCGCCGCAGCATGTGTTTTTCCAGAGGGCTCACATCCGCGCACTCACACATGCACTCGCTTGCTGCGTCTCTGCACCTCGCTCAGGTAAAAAATGCTTGCTTGCTTGCCGCAGAATCCGCTGACCTCGCAACAGATTCTACTTTGTGCTTCCCACCCTTGCACACCCCTTTTCTGCTTTTCTGCTCTTCCCACTTTTCTACTCGCTAGCTGGCGCAGCACGAACGTTTTTTCCCATACGGGTTTTTTACTGCCATGTGCTGCGTCCATGCTCTTCGCCATCGGACTCCTCCATTACTACAGACTTTCTAGTATGACTTCTAGTTTACTCGGACGCTTTCCTCCCATAAGTATACATGACGCCCTCGTCAATTCCTTTTTCGCACGCGGCTGCCTTGCTAGGCGCCAGTTTCGGCCCACTAACTTGTCGTCGCCTCACGCCAACTCCCTCACCCAGGCACGTCGCAATTCGACCCTACTTATTTAGTAGAAATCGCTTGTATTTTTGAGTAGAATCGGACGGGCACAAGTGACAGGCATTATTTTGCTGTTGGGTGTGGGCCAAGCTTTGCAGCTCCTGGGCACCGGCTTAGATTTTACTCAGCCACTTTGGGCACTACAACCCGGTAAAAAGCCACTATGCTGGAATCGGACACTGTTGGACCAAAAATCTGCAACCTGCACTAATTGGGCAGTATCTGCTATTAAATCTGCTGATTTGGTGAACTTGGTTGAAAAACTGAAATCCAGCTACTTGAAATGACTGACACTTAGTAGAGAGTATATGTTACCAGTATATATTAGCAAACTGAATTGAAAATATCAGGCACACCATTCAGTTGAGCTAATAATTATGGGGACATATACTCTCTACTGTGAATCTCTAATTTCTTGTACTTGGTTAGTTGATCTTACTTTTTACTCCAATTCACACCATCCTTGAGTTCTCCAAGAGCCACTTTCAAGTGGCTGTCTTGAAAATGTCCAGTGTGCAAGTGTCACCCCACACAATTGCATCATGCATCTGTAAAACAATGCAAGGTTGAAGTGTCAGATATGTTGTAGTGATAGGGGAAAAGCTTGGAAGGTAATAAGACTTGATAAAATAACCCAACTTATGACTTAAAGTTGAGAACTTGAGTTAAAGGGGAAAAATAATAAAACATGTGATACCAGAGCCCCTGGCTCTTTGAAGTAAAGTAATGGTTCAAGACCGCTGCACACATGGACTTGAAGGTAGAATAAGGATCTGATCAGCATAAGTAATGAGAAAATGAAAAGCTACACATAAGAAGTGCCTTGACTCAATTCCCTACACATATCTGTGCCTCAAATAAACTGTATGCACTATTGCACATCTCGACTTGTGTCCAGCATTGACTTCATCAGCTCAGTGTTATGCATGAGAGTGCCTTGGATTGATGAATAAAGAAAAGGAAGATGGATAGAATGTTCAAGATGAAGGTAGTGATGTCCATGATAGAAGTCTGGATGAGAAACAATGAGTAAAGTGGAAGAAGGTGAATAGAATGAAGATAATGGTGTAGATAGAGAGTCCATGGAAATAAAAGAGAATAAAAAAATTAAAAAAATTAAAAGTTCTTAACATTACTGTTTATAACAGCATCAAGTACCCCAATGGAAGGAAAATGATATATGTGTAAGGCTACCTGGTTCAATGTATTTTTTCCTCTCCTCTTACCATATCCCCCACCTCTTCCATTGTCTCATGAATGTTGGCCCCAGTCTCTCCCACCAGTTTACCCTCATCTACTCTTCTGGAGCTACCATCTTCCACCTAGCTCACCTCACCCATTTCATCTATGGTGTCACTGATCTTCACTTTGAGTGTAAAGGCCAATGACATGTAGCTAATCAAGGAGAAATATATTAAGTGCATATAGGACCACTATTAATATTGACAGCATCTCCAACTACATGAACATCATCTCATCTTGGGCTACTATGATGCCATAGGCTCTACAAGTGTGTCATTGTATGCTGTATCTCACTTGTGTTGATCTCACTATTAGGAATCCACATTAACATTCCAATCAGCAGTGGTTGTTAGAGTCGCATGGCAATAGTAAGCTGAGAGTGCATGGACCAGTAGACATTACATAAGCTCACTAGAACATCAACACACCTCAGTGAAATTGCCATTCACTGAGGTAAGCTGTAACAACTCTTTTGCAGACAGTTTACTTACAATGCCTCATAGTATAACCTGTCTTAATAGATACTTTACTATATACACTGAGTGAAATTGCCATTCACTGAGTATAACCTGTCTTAATAGCTGCATTAAGTTGTAATAGGCTATGGGCCCCACTGATAGTATAGTACCTACCAGTGGCATGAAGTCTTTCACAATTCCCAAACTCACCTGGGATGGGTTGAACTGGGTAACATGGAAGACACAGATGATAGCCATGCTATCTGCAAACAAAGGTGTGATGTGACACCTTGATGGCATAGCTCGAGTGCCAGCCCTGAGCCCTACGTATCCTATGGATCATGTCCTGGATGAGGATGAGGAAGAGTCAGTTGAAAAAGCAGAGAAACACTAGGATAACTATTACTAGTGCAAGGCTTTGATAAACGCCCGGGTCTTCACTACCATCTCCGACTCCCTGCTGATAGAGGTGTGAAGCCTAGAGACAGAAAAAGAGGTCTGGGATGCAGTATGTGTGAAACACGAGAACCGAGCACTTATGGTCAAAGTCAACATATGCAGAAGGATGTATGAGATGAGATGCAAAGAGGGATCCAACATACGTTCCCATATTGAGGCTCTCATGAAAATGCAGGAGCAGCTTGCTGGGATGGACATAGGTCTCAAAAATGATGATCTCATCACCATAATCCTAGGATCACTACCGAAAGGATACAGACCCCTAGTTAATATGATCTCCCTATCTGCAGTGCTTGCAAAAGTCAAACTTACACCTCAGGATGTCACACAAAACTTACTCAAGGAGTTTGAACACCTCAAGATAGAGGAGCACCAGGCAAAGGCCTTAGAGAGTGCACTTGCAGTCACAAGAGGACATGGAAAAGGGAAGTGCACCATAGTATCAGGAAGTCTGAGATTGAATGCTGGAAATGCAGTAAAAAGGGGCACATCAAGGCTGACTGTGGCTCAAAATGGAAGAAGAAAGATGGTGAAAATAAGAAGGGTGGAAAAACAGCCAACACTGTGACAGAAGATAGCGAGTGGGCATTCACAACCACACTTGCTGTCCAAACACTGTCATGAGGAACAAGCAGGCACAGAGGACTCAATGTCTACAATTCCAGGGCTTTGACACACATGTCACCCAACCACCAATGCTTCATCACCTTCAAGGAGACTGCACCACAGAAAATCACAGCTGCTGAAAAGTCAGTATTCATGGCCACAGGCATAGGAAGCATGTGTGTAATGATCCCAAATGGAACAACAAGCAACCATGTCATGCTGAAGGATGTACTTTACTGCCCAGACCTAGCTTTCATGCTAATATCACTTCCCCAATGTGACAAAGCAGGATTCATTGTGCTACCACAGGATCAACACTGTACAATTCACAATCCAAAGGGTGCAACTGTAGGCAAAATTCCACTTATGGATGGGCTCTACAAGGTAGAGTATGAACCGTGCAATGAAAGTGTTCACACAGTACAAAGGGCCTTATCCATTGATGAACTACATCATTGGATGGGGCATATATCCCCACACACAATCAGGAATCTAGTCAAAGGAATTATCACAGGTATTGAGGTGGACAAGCAGAGCGTACCTACGTTCTGCACCTCCTGTGTGCAAGGCAAAATGACCCAAAAGCCAATTCTGAAGGAAAGGATAGGGCCACATGCAACAATGCTCAGTGAAAAGATTCACACCGATGTCTGGGGACCTACCACATCACAAAGTTACAATGGGAAGGTGTATTTCGTCGGTTTTGCTGACAATTTCACATGCTGGTCACATATTGAGACCAGGAAAAAGAAGAGCAAAGCACTTACCTGCTACAAGCATTACAAAGCTTGGGCAGAGACACAACACAGCACAAAGGTCAAACGACTTCAGAGTGATCGAGGGGGAGAATACCTATTGGAAGACTTCAATTAGTACTTATAGTCGAAAGGTACAGTATGGAGCCTTACTGTACATGACACCCCAGAGCATAATGGCATAGCAGAATGCCTGAACTGCACATTGATTGAACACACACATGCAATGCACTATGTGGCTGACCTACCTAAGTTCCTATGGCCAAAATCTGTCCAGTATGCAGTCTGGCTCAAGAACTGCACCTCTACTTACCAGCTGGATGGGAAAACACTGTATGAAATGCTTTTCAAAAAGAAACCAGACTTGGTGAACTTACTGGAATGGGGTGCCAAGGTATGGGTGCTGAAGGAGGACTGTGGGTAGCTATATGTGAAGGCAGATGAGGGGCAGTGGGTAGGATTCAGCAGGGAAAGTCAAGCTCACTATATATACTGGCCAGGGAAGCAATGGGTGACAAACAAACATAACATGACATTTGACGATTGCATTACTGTTGTACCAGATGGTGCAATAACTGAAGATGCAGAAGAGAATGGTCAGAACCTGCACAACAGCCAAAAAGAATGCAAAAACTTATCACAGAACTTGAACCTGACTCCTGCAAGTCAAAATGCCCACCCAAATGCCGCCTAAGATGCCCAGCCATCACAGGCTAATCCACTTGAAGGATATGAACTACCACATCCTGCTGATGAATCCCATGAGCAAGGTCGTGGACACAGACTGAGGAAGCTGTCTGCATACGTCTGCGACATTGCTCAGGCCCATGAAATGGCTTCAGGCCATATTAACACACCTGCGTATCCACAGGGTATGCCGGTACCCAATGACAATGTACCTTCAGGCGGCACAGCCACACCTGCATTCCACTATGATCCTGATGGATCCAATGGTTAGAGTGACATAGTTGAGTGGGAGTCAATATATGCACTTCTGGCATCCAGTGGTGCAAGGGAAGACCCCAAAAGTGTAGGTGAGGCCCGGAAACTGGAAGACTGGCCAGAATGGAACTCAATCCGAAAGGAGTTACAGCAACATGATGAGATTGGTACGTGGGAACTTGTTGAACCACCTACCGGTGTGAACATTGTTGGGAGCCGCATTGTACCTCATTACAAGCATGATGCGCTGGGTGACCTGGTGAGCCACAAGAGTAGACTTGTAGCACAAGGGTTCACACAGGAGGAGGGGATTGACTATAATGAGACCTTCACTCCAACAGTGAAGCTCTCTGCAATCCACATCATTGTGGCACTGGCAGCCAGAAACAATTGGGAATTAGAACAAATGGATGTGGAGGGAGCCTACCTCAATGCTCACCTAAAAGAGGCCATTTATATGTGCCAGCCTAAGGGATATGAAGCCCCTGGCAAGGAGCACTTCATATGTTGCCTTAAGAGGGCCATATATGGCCTGAGGCAGTCTGGATGCAAGTGGTATGATCACCTATGCACAATCATATACAAGATCAGCTTCAAATAATGTCATGTTGAACATGCAGTCTTCACCAAGTTCACAGGTGACAATACCCTAATCATTGCAGTGGATGTGGACGACATGACCATTGCTGGCAATATGAAGGATGTCATCTGTGGCTTCAAACGTAACCTCAGCACTGAGGTCAAGATAAAAGACCTTGGCGATCTCCATTGGATGCTTGACATTGAAGTGGAGAGGGACAGGAAATGATTGCATTTTCTCAGCAAGCAAAAATCACCAAAATGTTAAGTTGATTCGACTTACAGGATGCCAATGGCCTGTCCACACCACTCAACCCATAGCACAAGCTTAGTTTAGCTCAGTGCCCGTCGACTCCACACCATTATGATGCCATAAAGGGAGTGCCATATCACAAGGCCATTGGATTGCTCATGTATGCAGCCCTGGGGACAAGACCTGACATTATGTTTGCTGTGGCATTCCTGTCACAATTTATGCAGAACCCAGGCTGTCCGCACTGGAAGGAAGTCAAGTGCATATTCCGCTACTTGAAGGCCACTATTGACCACAAGCTAGTCCTAGGGATAAAGGACCCATGGACCTGGGTGGATCCTAGTAGAAGGGTGCATATAGGACTCGAAGGTTTCATGGATGTCGATGGGGCTTCACAATATCACTGCCACTTGATCTCTGGGTATGTATTTACAATAGACAGCAGGGCTGTCTCCTGGAGTTCAAAGAAGCAGCCCATTGTCATGTTATCTACCACAGAGGCCGAGTACATACCTGTTACGCATGCAGTGAAGGAAGCATTATGGATCCAGATGTTCATCACTGAGATCGCCCGCCCACTTATGCAACCAGTCATTTTGTACTGCGACAACCAGTCAGTGATATCCATCTCCAAGAATGATCAGTTTCAAGCAAATACCAAACATATCATTGTCCACTTTCATTTCATCCAAGACATATCCAGACAACACCTCATATCAATACACTATTTCCCTACTGCTGACATCCCTGCCAACATGCTTACGAAGGCCTTACCAGCCCTGCAGCTAAACCACCTTCGTATGTCAGTTGGGGTGTGTTCAGCTTAAGGGGGAGTGTTAGAGTCACATGGCAATAGTAAGCCAAGAACGCATGGACCAGTAGACATTACATATGCTCACTGCAACATTGACACACCTCAGTGAAATTGCCATTCACTGAGTATAACCTGTCTTAATAGCTGCGCTAAGTCATAATAGTGGTGTTGTGTATGCAAGAGTGCAAGCATTAGTTGAGCATTGTTCTGTTGGTGGTAAGTACATTGTGTCTTTCATCATTTAGTATCTGCAACTGATGACATTTTTCTAGTGTTGTGAGCTCTTCAGCTGTTCCTTGACTTGGCCTGCTGTGAGATTGGACATATGACTCATACATTGCAGTGAGACTTTGAGCCTCAATAGGGGATTGCAATGTACTGGCTGCATTTCTGGACCTATATTATCTAGAACTGAATCTGCTAGAATATGTTTATCAGCCATTTGCTAATAATATACTCTCATCTGCTCTTAGTAAAATGTGCAAATATGCCCTAATCTGCTTTCTGCAGATTTTCTAAATCTGCACTGGTCTACTTTTGTCAAAAACATAATTTAGCAGATTAATGCATGCTATGGGAGATTAAGCTACATGAAGGGCTATATTCCTGGCACTCACATTCTGCACTCAGCTGCTATAGTCTCACTTATCTGCTCTGCCTGGGCTTTTTTGAGGGAGTAGATTTTTCCCAATGCTGACAGATGCCAGCATAGAGGGTTTTCACCAGGGTTGACTACCACACAACCACCACTGTCACCCACTATAATTGTGCACCCACTGCAATGGTTATGACTGTGTGACACACCCTGTGACCTTGCAACCACTTGCAACTCCCACCATACATCCATATACCATGTCCACCCACCATGCCACCTGCCCTCAACTACCCACCTCTGTCCTACCCAAGCACCCTCTAACCCACTGCACTACCCCCCAGGCCTGCCCCCATGCCTCCCCATCCCTGTCCCAGATGGTGTCCCCCTCAGCCCCAATGTCACTGGCATTGGAATGCTTATTGGAGTCATGTCTATTAGCTTGAGGTGCATCACAACAAGATATAGCAGGGCTATGAAGGCGAGCTCATGCACCCCTGCCAGGAGCACAATGCCACCCACACTGGTGGCATCAGTGGTGGGGGGATGGACATGCTCTCCACTATTCTGACTGTTAGCAGAAGAGTAGTTGGGTGTCATTACCATGTAACAACCCTTGAGCTGTATTTATTGAAGCTCATACTCAATGAACAGATTGACTGGAGTGGTTTCTCAGACTCACACATTTGACCTGCAAGAATAGTATGCAAAGATGCATCATTTTGATACATGTCTGGTTCTACTATGTGTTATAGCACCATGCCTGTGGACAGGGGTTCCATAGGGTTTCATTCACATTTTAATTATAATGCTAAGGAACCTGGACTTTCAGTGCTTTTCATATATGCTATATGAATAATTGTATGTGATTTGAGACACTCTGTTGGATGCTACAGTATAAGGGTTGGTAATGCATTATCATTCAGGCTGGTGCCGGTACTCACAACATGTATCATGACCTCTGTCATTGTAAACAACCAAAAGGCAGACTTTGCATGATTGACAAGCATTTCAGTAGTCACAACCCCCACACACCAACCCACACCCTGTGTAATCTAGCTCAAGGCCCAGGCTCCACTAGTGTAATGGCTAGGCTCCCATTTTGAGGTCCACAACTCAAGTCCTTAAACAATTTCCCATGATCCTTCAATGCATTAGCAGCTCCAATAGGCATTGATACCCCCCAGAACAGTGGTATGTGACTGACAATCCAGCTCTCTAGGTAAAGCATGAACCCATTCTATTTCTCCCAACTTGCCAATCTTGTCAATGCTAACCAAAAGGAGAATTATAGGTGCCATGCACTGCCGGAGGTAAAAGATATTAGAGAGGGGATTGGGGAGGGAAATGTGTCAGCTGCACAAGACAGTCTCTCAGAGACTTGGGGAGATCCGTGCCTGAACAAATAGGATTAATGGAGGCTAATGCACAATGAAGGCATTCTTGTAAATATCTGTGAACTCGACCTTGGGGTAGGCTGATATGTGCAGTAGGGCTCAGCACCATACCATATACAGGTATGGCTGTATGTCTTACAGCCCCTTTATAGCATCACATGTACCATATCAATTCCATATCCTAGACTACTAGGATACTCAATAGTACATGTACAGCCATTATACAGGCATATAGTGAAGGAAAATCAAATGACACATGTCCAAATGCTTTGAACTCCACATGTTTCTTCAAAAACTCAAAGCTCTGCATGCATCTACTTCCCCTCAGCCTTCACCATCATCTCAGTTCAGCTCAGCCAGACCACACAGCCCTACCCTATCAATTTTATCAGTTCACACTTATTACCATGCTATCTATCAACACAACTTCAAATTATATTCCCCTCTATACTATTGAATATTTGACATCCCTTACATCATCATGATGGTCACTTGATTCTGAAGATATTTGAAGACATGCTGAGCTACAAAATATTCTTCATCCTCAGCTTGTTATATCCATACATTCCACACTCCTGTTCTGCCTTCTGCACTATCCCTTCCATTACTACCCTACCATTACTCAGCTCTCCAATCCTCACAGCCCCTCTGTCAGCAAGGGTACCTTGTTCCTCATGGAATGCCTGTGTCCCCATACCAACAGATGATAGGTACCTATTTTAGATATCATACTTATGTTCCCTGTTAAGTTCACGGACGTTACCCGGAACTTCGGAGGTCGGAGACTTGGAGGCCGGACTTCGAAGGTATGCGAGGGGGGTAGGGACTTGGCTTCAACTTATGGGTTGCGCCACCCACTATCGTTTGATCCCTAATTTCGGAGATCGGAGGTTCGGAGGTTCGGAGGCTGACTAGAGGCTCGGACTCGGAGGTATCAAATAATAGTATCTAACTATAGAGAGGAATGCGAGAAGACTGGAGGTGGTAACGAGGAATTAAGTTGATATTCGAACTAAAGAACTGGATACAAGTTTGGAGGACTATTAATACCTCGTAAGCTAATTGTATCCTAAGAACGTATAACAAGAAGGATATAAGAGGCGTATAACAAGCGGAGTTCGGAATAGGGTCGGAGGTTCGGATCAAGAGAGGTACAAGTATTCTACTTTGGGTCGTGAATGAGGATTATACTTTAAGAGGTAAACAACAAGAACTAAAACGGAACATAATAGTTACTTCGGAGTTTGGAGGTCCGAAGGTTCGGAGCTTCGGTGTTAGATCTCAGGGATCTAACATTCCCCCCCTGCCCTATGATCCCCAACTCCACTCGTGATCCATATTGAATACCTCTTCTGCTCTGACTTGGATCTCATTACTGTTACCTCCTTACATGTACCTCCTAGTATATAAACTCCTGTATTCATACTAAGTAACCTCAGTTCAAATATTGACCTCATTTACCATGTTAACCTTCTGTAGTGTTCTTAGTACACTTCTGCTATTACTTCCGCACTTCCACACGTACCGCAGAACTGTGTTACCTTACTTGACCCCTCTGTTCCAAAGCCTTGGGACCCTGTGATTGTTTGAGAGGCGCAGCACATAAGCTGAAGCTGAAGTCCCTTCTGATCCATCTTCCATTCTCTTAGTCTTATGGTTTTACATGCCCATAACAGTATATTCGAACTTCAAGTCTTGACACTCACCATGCTCCCCTGAACAACGACTACTGCCACTTGTGCTGGCACCATCAAAATGGTTGGACTCTATACTGCTCAGAGAGCCCATGCAACACCACCACGCCCAGGCCCTTCTGACAATATCATGAGTCCCCTTAACCCTGATGCTACTATTTATACACTACCCTCACATCCCTGTAGCATTCGACTGCAAGGCCATATCGAAGATCTCCCAGGCGATAATCCACCTGATGACCCCAGAGATAATGGCAATGACAGCAATGATGATGACAGTGACTCCGATAGCAACCTTCCTGACAACAGAAGTTCACACCATTCCACTCCCACCCTGAGAAACCACAACCCTGCTGGTGGCCCACCTGGAAATCCCCCTGGAGGTCCCCCTGGAGGTCCTGGTGGCCCACCTGGTGGTGGACCCCCTGGAAATCCCATACCTGTGGCCCAGGCCAACGGCAGCACTGCATGGACAACAACCTTTGCCTCTTCTGTGGCAACTCCGGTCACATGGTGCACAAATGCCCCAAATCCAACTCTTCCACAAACAAGTCCAAAGGACAGGCTGCAAAAGCCACAGAAGACAAACCCAAGGCAAAAACCACACCAGAACCAAAAAAATAGTCAGCAGTCCTCCGACCTCCACACAAGCTGAGGGCTGTGTTGACCCCATTTGTGTGAACAATAAGGTTCGACTTAACATGTCTGCTCTTTCCACTTCCGACTCTCTCACAATTCCACTCACCTCCAATACCATTATTAGCCCACCCTTCCAGGCCCTGGTCAATTCTGGTTCCACTCACTGCTTCCTCAATTCTGACTTTACACTCAAACATAAACTCCATACCTCCAAAATTCCATCTATTCTGCTCCACCTTTTCAATGGTTCCTCTAACTCAGAGATATCCAAGGTGGTGGACCTGTCCATCTGTTTTGCTACTGGAGACACCCAACAAGTTATGTTTTATATTACTCCGCTTGACACTAGCTGCTCTGTTGTGCTAGGACATAATTGGCTTGCCCGCTACAATCCATCAATTGACTGGGTTTCAGGTCATATCAAGTTCTGCACCCCAGAGTCAACTCCATCTCTTCTAACATCTTTCCCGCCGAGGATGGCTACCACCTCCTTCCAGCATCCACCTGCAGACTCACCTCTGCCCTCCGGTCCTCTAGTATGCCCTCCATCCCCTAAGCTCAAAGCATCCCAAATCGCTCTGGTGAATGCAGCTGTGTTCTACTGTGCCCAGAAACAAGAAGGATCGCAAACCTTCCAGCTTCAACTCTCTGACCCCACCTATGCAAAGGCCCACTAAAGATGCACTAATAGGAATAATACCTATTAGCATGCATGCAACAGTCCTTCTACCTGGACGGTCTATAATGCAGTTGTTCATGGGCAAAGAGACTACAGCTGTAGGTTGACTGGTACTGAGAACGAGTCATACAACCTATTCTTCTAGGGTATAACACAGGTGACTTCTTGTGATGATGACCTGGCTTTGTGTGACATATGACATAGAACTTGTGATGTGTGACTTGTGACTTATGCGCAGCTATGTCCTGTGACAAAGCTTCGACTTGGTGCCCTAAACTGACTTGGACTTGAGCATAAGACTTAAGAGATACTTGACTTGAGAACTGAACTTGACTTGTTATTGTACTGAGAGACTGAGCCCTTTATATGCACATCCCCAAGCTACAATGATGTCAT
>QFFB01013508.1:0-34557 GCA_003316465.1 Ramaria cf. rubripermanens
AGCGAATGGGCAGAAAGGCCCGTTTGCACTCCGTATATGGACGGCGTTCATGGACCCATGGAGACGTCCATGGATCCTAAAAATACATTCATCACATCTCCACCTGCGTTCACCCATAACGAACAAGAACGCGTCCACATTGCAATAAGTATCTAGAATTAATTACTACATCATCATGCTAAAAAATTTTTCTTACTTGTCTCCTTGTCGCCACTCACGCCAACTTGCACGCAAGTCAACACCAATGTGTTTACATTCGCTCTTCCCGAAGCTACTACCGTCTCATCCCTATGACAAATACCAGCAAAACCAATTTGCATCAACAGTGACTGCATCGGAAAGTACGACTTGCTTGGGATCGTAAAGAAATTGACACGAAATAACGTAGGCAAGGCATATCAAAGGGTAATTGCTCGTTCGTTACTTATCAGCTTGTCTAACACTAATGGCATGCAGCGCAAGAGCTGTTGGAAGGTTTTATCCATCAGTGAATGGTTGCCTTTCCACCAAACGACCACTTCCCTCTCCTTCTGCAGCATCATCTGGACTATCTGCCTCACTCTCTCCCCCACCCTGAAAACCTATGACGCATTGTGATTGGCGACCAGCATACTGTGTGTATAGTTTTATTGCAAAGAGCCGCTTTGGACCGTGAGGATGCATGGTGGTATAACCTACGAGTCAATATCGGTGTGTTCGACGAAGGCGACATGTGTGCGGTGACTGGTCTATATCCGCAAGATGGAGGGTAGATCCGTTGTGTTGTATTCGACAATGGCGATAACTAGGGGTGCGTCTATGCTCGGCGACGAGATCTGCCACGATGTACTAATTTATATTCACCCGATGTATCCGGTGAGCGTGACTGATAATGAGCACAGTTATCGTTTCCCGAAATATTCCATTAGAGGTGTACATGTCCACAAGTGACTTTATACAACCACCATGTTGTTAACATTAGGGTTTAACGATCCATGGACCTGGTCCATGGATCGTGTCCTGTGTGAACGGCCGGGTCGTTCTCCGAATGGTGGCCGCTTACTAAGTGTTTGAATATTGTAGCCATGGAACTCTCGGCATTGCGTGGTCTGCTCTCCGCCTGGCGGTAAGAGTAAAGTAATTTGTCTTCGCAGGGCCACATTAAAAAAATTCAACTTCTATCATTTGTCAATGTCCCGCATGTAACTCAAGACAAGAGATCCTAACGTGGCGTTTCATCTTTGGTACAAACCGCCGCTCAGGGTCCCTACAATTGACCCAAATGTCAACTGCACGTGAGTGGCTGTTTATGCTACTACACTCTCGCTGCATATACTTCATGAGCCATCCTGGACATCTCTGAAATTTGGCTTCTGGTGGCAAGCTAGTTCGTTCCGCAAGCAAGCGGCCATACATCACTTACTTGACAGTTCTCGAGGCCGTGATAGGTCCAAACTACCCTCATCTCGTATGCTAGTCAAGCATGGTGGGGAAACGTCTGGCTAAATCCCGGAGATACTATGTCATAATCCTCTTTTGGAGAATGCTGAAAGAGGGTTTAAACTCGTGACCACGGTACCTTGGCCTATGCTTGCGCACTCTTGCTGTCCGATATCCATCCGGTCAAATCAAGAATCAGGAAGTCAGTTCTATTCTGACGGAATATGTTCGGGAGCTTGGGCAAGTTGATGTTGACCCAAATATTGAAATCCACAATATCACCAGGCATATAAATTATTTGGGCAAACCAGCAGCACTCTTTGTGCAACTAAAAAATCTGCAAAAGGTCCTATGCTTGTCTCAAAAATGTTGACTCTCGCTGTTGCTTATACAATCCTTTTTGCTGCGCGCATCAGTGCGCAAGCCATTGTCCCTGTATGGGGACAATGTGGTGGTACCGGGTGGACTGGTCCAACAGCCTGTAAATTTTTCTAGTCCGACTGCTACCGTTATTGATGATTCTGATCTGATTCCTTAATTTCTGCCAGGTGCATCCGGTTCGACGTGCACGTTCAGCAACAGTAAGCACTCGTCATGAGGAGTATAATATGATTGTATATATTATTGCGCAGCCTATTACTCTCAATGCTTGCCTAGCAATGCTACGCCACCGCCACCGACCTCATCCTCGACCACACCTTCTCCAACCACATCTCCGTCAAGTTCTCCTCCCCCTTCTCAGCCTACCGATGCGGGCAACCCATACGTCGGATATAACGTGTTCCTTGTTCCAGAATACGTTGGTACGAACTCAATCTCGCAGTTCAGTTATAACCTTATCTCATGATGTGTTTAGACGAGGTCAGGGCAGCAGTTGCAAAGTGTGTTCTTTTTTTTTTCACTTGCAGAGCGAACTTGATATGAATAATTAGTATCACCGACCCAACTCTCGCATCCAAAGCGGCAGCAATTGAAACTGTGCCAGGTACAGTGTTTATGACCTTACACACATATTCTCAAGCTAACGCGTTGACGTCTTGAAAGTCTTCTTCTGGATGGACGTTGGTGATTTTTTCAATATTTTCCAAAGTTGATCGAGTTATATAAGGTCAATTCTAGCCGCTAAGGTTCCCATTCTTGGCACGTACCTCGCTGCTGCTGCGGCCGCGGGACAGAACCAGCTTGTCCAAGCCGTCATATACGACCTTCCCGATCGTGATTGTGCAGCGCAATCTTCTGCCGGAGAGTTCAGCATCGCAAATGGTGGCGCTGCCAAGTATCAGGCATACATTGACGCAATTGCTGCACAAGTGCAGAGTGTGTAACAACCTGACCACCGCAGCCATGTACTGATGTAAATCCGTCTCAGAGTACCCCACCGTCCGTGTAGTCTTCGTTGTCGAACCTGATGGGCTTGCCAACCTCGTCACCAACATGTCCATCCAGAAGTGTGCCAACGCCGCCTCGACTTACAAGGCCCTCGTGGCATATGCGATATCCAAACTCCAGCAGCCCAACGTGTTCTTGTATCTCGATGCCGGTCACGCTGGCTGGCTTGGCTGGCCCGCCAACATCACTCCTGCTGCCCAGCTCTTTGGCCAAATCCTGGCGTCCGCTGGGTCAGGTGCTAAAGTTCGCGGTCTTGCTACCGGTATGCCCGGTTTATCTACGCGTGTATTCACAACGAAACTCTCATCTGTCTCGCAGATGTCTCGAACTACAACCTCCTCCGCGGAACTGAGGATCCTGCCCAGTCGCCCAACCCCAACTATGACGAGGAGCTCTACATCAACGCCTTAGCTCCCCTCTTGACCCAGAACAACTACCCCGCGCACTTCATCGTCGACCGTGAGCATCCACCTGCTGTCATACACATGCTATCCGTTGACATTGTCCCTCCCGTTAGAAAGCCGCTCAGGCGTCTCTGGATTGCGCACCGCCGAAGGCGACTGGTGCGTGCGATGCAGTGAATGAATTTGCCAACACTGAATTTGTTGAATCATAGGTGCAATGTTAAGGGTAATTTTTTTCTATACGGCTTGTGTTCATTATAGTGAGCATTGCATCCCAAAGGTGCTGGTCTCGGAATCCGTCCCACAATGAGTACTGGAAACACTTTGATGGACGCGTGAGTTAGTTTCCTTGGCTTTCCAGCCCCTGTTCCCTAACAACACTTGTTTCAATACAAATAGCATTGTGGTTCGTGTTTTCGATTACGAGTAACGCCCTGTCCTCTAAATTCTAGTTCCAACAGTGGGTGAAGCCGCCTGGTGAGAGTGACGGAACCTCCAACACAACCTCTGTCCGTTATGACACCCGTGAGTGGCGTTTTCCTAGCTACAAGCAGACGGATGTTCACATGGCGCGATGGCATGTAGACTGCGGTCAGTCTGATGCGGCGCAGCCGGCACCTGAGGCCGGCACCTGGTTCCAGAGCTACTTTGAGACTCTTGTGCAGAACGCTCACCCAGCGCTCTAAATTGGTGGTGTCACGATAAGTATATTATAACCATTCCACGGGAGCTTTCCCTCCAATTGTATGAGATTGTATGAGGAATACAGTGGATCTTCGGCTACTTAGTAAAATTGATCTATGGGCAGCGCCAAGCATTAGAAGGGAAAAACACAACCTTTTCGGAGAAGCTAGTGAAATGCGGCAAACGCCACCGTCTTGGATGCTGGCTCCGTTAGAAGCCGGCTTACCCAACCACGCTAAGCGTGATCTACATATGGCGATTATGGAAGGGACGACGTCCCCAGCCTCGCGCTCGCGGTCGCCTGCATCGTCGGACGTATCTGCTGAGCATCCTACTCTCCCAGCATCCACCGAATCCCACCAGAACGGCCCACGTTCAGTCAATACTCGTGCCCCAGCCGACACTCAACGAAGATCCGATCTACCGCAAAACCTTCTGTCGTGCGAATGGGCCGAATGTGGTCAACGCTTCAGCGACGTCCGTGGGCTCGTGCTCCACTTAGAGAACGGTAAGCAGTCTGCGCGCTCGCAGATTTGACCTCGGTTCGTTGCTGAGCATCGGTGCCAGTCCACATTGGTGTACACAAGTCGAGTTACACTTGCGAATGGGCAACTTGTCCCCGGCGTGGACTAGTCCAAACCTCCCGCTTCGCTCTCGTTTCTCATTGTCGCTCCCATACTGGCGAGAAGCCTTTTGTATGTTCCGTTACCGGTACGTAACAATCTGACTATGCCGCGGAGGACGCCGTAAGTAGCTGTATTCACAAGCGCCTTATTAGAGTGCGACAAGTCCTTTACGCGATCAGACACACTGTCGGTTCTTCTCTTCTGCTTTCTCTAGCACACACTGACTGCACATTTCCAAATGTTTAGTGCAAAGCATCTTCGTCAACAACATAACATCTCAACGCCTGCACCTACTCGAGGCGGCTATCGCAAGCGTAAGCGATCCATGACGCCCCCCGGGGTCCCACCGCCTTTACCGCTTGTGCTGCCTGCCCCTCCCCCTTCCCTTGCTCCAGCGCCTCCTCCTCCTCGTCCGCCTCTTCCTACTCTTGCGCTTACTCCTGCACCTGAGCGTCACGCTTCAAATTCGCCTACCCAGCATCCTCCCGACGTATACGCCCCGTCGCACTACAACTTTGCTAACCGCGCCTACGCACAATACCATGATCCTCGTGATTCGGGATTCAATACTTTTCGCGTAAATCCTGCTATTCACGACCGCCCTGCACCATCTGTGAGCTCCACAATGAAGTTGCGTTCGGAAGGACTGGTGGATAGACAACCACGGGAGGGATATCTGCCACCAGATCAGCGTGAAGAGGAGGTTGCTAGCTCAAGCTCGGGCGAAGAGGACAGCGGCAAGCCTTATAATGCAGAGGCTATGGGTGGCAGAAGCAAGGCGATGGTTAAATACTTGATTATGAAGGCCAAATATCGGTGTGTAATACATCGCTTTTAACTATCACCTTCTTGATAACCTTGCACGGAATCAGATACGTTTTGGATGAGAAGGGACTATTGAGCGACGAGCTCGACGCACTGAAACGTCAAGAGAAAGATGAGTGGCGGGAAAAAGAAGCTAGTGTCGATCGTGTATTGAGAGGATTTGGGTACGCCGTGCTCATCATCACTTGAAACTCTCTGACCATGGCCCTCAGCCCACGATCTCAAGAGTTAATACACGAACCGGACGCGCCTACAAATGGCAAACGGAGCCGTGCCCCAGTATCCTTGTCACCTCGAGAAGATGCCCGAGCGGAGGCACATCCTCCATCTCATCATCTCAGGCATGATCATCGTATGGAGGTAGATTCGAGGTAGCAGAGCCCGTTGAACAGGAGTAACGTGTTTAATTTTATAATCGGACCTGGACCCCTTGTTGTTGTTTCTCGTGTATTCGCACCGCATTCAGCGGCCTCTTGCTTTGTTGTGCTTCTGAGTAACCTCCATTGCATTACTTACACTCTGTTATTCATAGAGTCCATATCCGTACCATCAGTCATCAAGTGGATGAAATTCATACCCCTAACTGACTTCAGTAAAAGTCCTGCTTCACATGTAAAATGAGAACCTAGACTTACCCAGCGTACACGCGTAAGACCTCTGTGGCCTCGCGACACACCATAAACTAGCATGGTTGACAATGTCATATAAACACTTCCACACTCAGTCAGGCGCGAGAACTTTCGGATCATTTGATTAACATCTAAATATACATGTAGACGCACAACAGATCTCCGAAGAGGCAGCTCTTTGCCATACAACTTCATGAGCTCATACTTTGAATATTATTCTAGAGCTTTAAGCTACCGAGAGCTGTACAAGAAAACACTGCAGCATTTATGAGCAAACCTTTCAACTACCAGGGACGTGAAAAATCATAGTCTCGTGCAAAATCATAGCTATACGGGTCAATGTCATATCTTCGTCGAGATGGGACTGTCCTGCGAGTTGTCAACCGCCACAGTACTAGCCCGCTTCTCGGCTGCAAAGCGCACAGCATCACGCCGGCCTTTCTGCACATCGACACCGAACCATATGATGAGTGATGCAGCGGTGCAAAGCGCAAAAAGGAAGGGGAAGCCTTCCCAGTTATCCTCTGTCATGAATCATGAATCCGTGGGGGCACAGCAGTCATGTAGAAAGATACTGACGAGTGTCGTTGATGATGGCCTGTATGACGTTGGGGCCAATCATGCTGGACGCGCGGTTGGACAGACCGAAGAGACCGAAGAACTGCATGGAAAGTTAAATCAGCAAGATCTGCGAGGACCGTGTAGAAGTATCCCACCATGTTGTCAAATCCGGGGGGCGTAAGCTCTATATAACGATCAGCTGAAGCTCAATGCGTGCACTTTTACTAACCAGCCATCATGGTTTGAGAAAACGCATAGTATGGCGCTTGGAAGAGCCCAAAGACAGCATTATACGCCCTATTGTTGTTCAGCAATCCACGGGAAGTCCGTTATTTTTTATAAAATACCCACCAAAACTCCCAAGCATTATGGAACCTGAGAATGACAAAATTAGGGTCTCCTCATAGCTTTTCAGCAGTGTGGAGCGACTTACCCTATCTTACTAGTCCAGATACCCGCCATCCCCCAAAGGGGAATGAAAATGGTTGCAACATTGGTCACCACAAACTATCATATAAGATTAGCCATCATCAAAATCATGAACATACATGGTTCTACCATCTTCTTCGTGTCGATTTTCCAGTACCTCTGGATGTACCAGAAACCGAACGTGCTACCAGACTGGTCAGGTCATGATGTCTCAGATGTCAGCGACGCCACCATACCTGATGATAGACGTGATTGCTTGTACGAGGCCAAGGTAGGTGTTTTGTAGGAACGAAAACTGGAATTTATCGTTCTGACAAATACTGACGAGCGTGCCCGTTGTGTTAAGTCCCTTCGGCGGACCGACCCGGAAGTCAGCAATGTCCCGCAAAGGTGAGACATCAGAAGAACGTACATCGGCAAGAAGGAAGAATGCGAAAAGATAGATGAACGTATACGGCAGCTTCTTATATTGCCTCACTGCATCCCAGATCTAGCGCCCATAAATTTGCCGAACTTTTATGAGGGTAATAAACAGCTCACCTGCTTCCAGCCAACCGTGAAGTAAGTTTCACCCTTGGGCAGGGGTGGCCCAGGTCGTGGCTGCTGGAAAATGACTAGATGGTGTGAGCTGTTAACCATGATGGATGTGATCCAGGAAGGACCCGCATACACCACCAGATGCCCGTGACAACCCAGTAGGAAGCCGTTCTGGAAATTAAAAGACAGCCGTCAGGCAAGCGTGCGACGAAGGAGGAAGAAAGCGACACTTGCAGTACGATTGTGTAATTGTCGACTTTCGGATTACTGGCAAGGGGAAGAAGGATGGACAGGTTCAAAAGCAAGGTCATCACATATCCGATGTTGCTGTGAGCCTGTAGCAAGAAGACACACATCAGTGACTGGTAGGTGTGACACTGAGTTGCAGCTCACCGTGCTTATGTTGCTGATACGGTTCTTCTCCATACTTTCCTCCGTCTCGTAAACCTCAGCACTGATTTCGCCTCGGTCATACTTCTCTCTCAGTTGACGTGCATGCGGCGTATTGCGAGCCAAACGAGGGAAGAGGGCAGTGAAGAAGACCAAGGTGGCACCGTACGAGATGAACCCAATCATAAACAACGCCATAGCCGCACCCCATCGGTCAGGCGCTGGTTACTGAGCATAAACCGCAGAACATCGCAGAAGAGTGCAAAATATGCTTACACGTAAGGCTCATGCTTGCGAACTGAGCACCCCAGCTTATGACGGTCACAACAAGTAGCAGCCAGCGTCCAAATGTGCCATAGTCCGCGGCACTCCCAATAGTCGTGAATAGGGCAGTCATGACCGCGAAGCTGACACCGTTTGCTACGAGAACAACAGAGCTGACGCTCTTAGTACCGCTACCCCATGGGAGCAAGCACGCGCTCGATGAAGTACTGGCAGTACATGGATTGCCTGGTCCGAGGGATGCGTCAAATCCTGCAGCCGTTGCCAGAGACTGGAATATTGTCATGCAGTAACCTGGGTAGCACCGATTAGTGCCTCGTGTTAGGATCGCCCGTCAGCCTGTACACACCCAGGGGTCCTACGCCCTGCAATTGTTTTGAGCTCACGACGTAGAGTTAGATGATTTAACGCATATACCCACATTATCTCCATTGTAGTACACTATCCATGGCCGTGCTCTGAGAAAGGGTTATGGAGACAACGGCTATCAACAATCACGCACAATAATAGGCCCACAGCTCCCTCCTAGTGACGATAGGGCCATCATTATCCACAGTAGTGACAAGAGGTGCGGTGTGTACTTCAGACACGTCGGTGTTGGACGTATCTCCGAGATCCTTGTTATCGTCGTGGATAAGCTCTGGCGCTGCGACTGCTGGCGAAGCCATAGTTCCCCAACCTTTGCTGGACGTGTTGGAAGAAAGAAAGTACGGGGACCTAACGAGGGTATATCGTGCGAATTGCGAAGCCTCTGAACAAGAATGGTGACGCTGGTAGCACGCGGACAGATTGGCCAAAAAGGCATAATGAGCCTGCCTCGATCCGGAAGCCGATACACCTTATGATTGTCTTGTATGCGGTGGCCTTAGCGGCCGTGTATGCCATATCTGACGGTAGCCAGTCTAACACCTGCAGCCATAAGGGAGAGTCAAGGATAAAAGAGAATTCCACACGCCACAGGCTTGTCACGTGCCCCAGTTTCACGCTCAAACCACCATTAGTTCTACGTACGCAAGCATGGAGACATATGCGGTATGTGACGGTTAGGCAGGAGGTATAGCATAAGAGTGTGAGAATTTGTGAGCAGACTTGTGCGCGGAGTTTAGGTTGTACTCGTCCGCTTCGCCCTCCTAACGCAGCGACTCCACCGCGTGTAACAGCGTCGCAAAGAATCGCGCCCAAAATCCCTTCGTAGTGTTCCTGAATGGGTACGAGCTCACCCCAAACCGTCTACACAATCCACTGACAACGACAACATTGACAAGTTCTTCGTCTTCGCGATCTACTGATGACCAGCCACCAGTCGGGATCCGTGGGTGTCTCCCATTGCTGCTTAGGTCTCGTAAGGTCATATCTGCACCCTGGTTTGGTTGTCCTCGTCATTCACTGTGGCAGTCGTTTTCTCTTTATTACAGTAAAAAGGAAGCCGGTGGTTTAGGGTTTTTCCCCCACTGGGATTTTAAATGCACATCACCAGCGGCCGCTCGGTTTCTCGGACTTAGACATGACCCGGACATTATATTCATGCGTTGGACACGATGCCGGAATGTGTAGACCTTATAGAACATTGATTATGTGGGAGTGTTCATGACGTCCTTCGGGGAAAGTCCTCGTCATATATTCGCTACATATGCCTCACGGTAATGCCAGTCGTCTCGTCTGATATTCAGAGATAGGGTGTTTGTTGCCTTGGCTTGCCCTCGAACGTTATCTTGCAAGTAACTCGTCTTAAGCTGACAGCGCAGCCGTCTGCGCGCGACCAGCTCCCCTTTTCTGTGGAGAAAGAGGGGATTGCTATAAACAAGACTAGAAATTGCAAGCAGGGTGTGCCGAAGGCATCAAAGACTGGCCGGTACCGGTAGCATTAATGCAGATATTCATACGATATAAATATACTGTATCCATGTGATGGCTTCGTGATATTTTTTGAATAACAAGGTCTGTATTATGTCTTTGAGTATATGTTGTAGACTTGAACTACGAGACTTCGGATTCTGGGGCTTGGTCTTGATACCAGTATCAAGGTCCAAGTAATCTCCAATCAAAACAAGTGCGGCGATTGTAGGAATCCCATGAACTTGGAAGGTATAAAAGCTGAAATATCATCAGAGAGTATGCGCCTTGTGGCCTGGCCCTGGCAAGAGCTCGTGGAGTGGTCAACAAACTCAAGCATGGGTTGGACATGTTCTACTTTTATACAATTTATATTTGCTATCATCTAGGGAAAATGAGAAGTGGTATCTAGGTTGAGTCGTTCCACATACCGATGTGTCTGATGCTTAGACATCATCCTTCTTACTTCGATCACACAGCATCGTTCTCAACCAGTTTTCCACAAACGATGTATTTGTTGGAGAAATGGTCTATCCAGCCTGGGAAGGAAAGTTGATTACATGTGCTGCCTGAAACATCACAACTCACCTCGCATGTTTTCGCTGAAAGAGACGGATAAGTTAAATGGAAAGGCTCCAAGAATACCCGGAACTTACATTTCGCTTGCATCTAAATCTTCCAGTTTGTCCAGCGCTTGATCGACAGGAGTGAGCATTGCTGAAGAATGAAGAAAGTTGGATGTGTCAAACGTTAGATATTCTTTCATCGTGTGTGCTTGCAACTCACATTCGTCAAATGATTGTTTCGCCATGCCGCGACTTGCGTCTCTGCCGGCAAAGTTTCCATACATGCCATCTACATCGCCATACATTACGAATGGTCTCTCCTTTGGCCAAAATTCGGAGATCATACCTGGTCCATAGAACGATCGACCGGCTGTGACATCAAACACATTGCCATCGATAGCCAGCAAGATTCGCCCCCCATCTCGACCATGGAATGGCTCTAAAGTACGGGGTGTGAAGGTCCGGAAGACGACTGTAGGCGGATGAGTTGCTGGCATCCATGAGTAGCTCTTCTCGTAAGACGTTGCAACCTCCGTCGAGGAACGCGCGCGGGAGGAAGACGGAAATACGATGGACTGTACGTAGTACAGGATCAGGAGCAGGAGTGCTGTATTAACTGGATTTGACAACGAATCGAGGTAGGTATTAGACATTGTGGGCTGAGCGCGAAAGGAAGTCCCGAGCTTTGTCAGCTCAAAGGCGTCACCACACTACCCCATGGCTGCTCTCAACTGTAAACTGTTACTCATAGGTGTGTTTGCGTGTGCCCAACGAAGCTTTGTGCCGTCTAAACACCTCGCAGGAAACTCCTCAGTGGGAAAGAGCAGTTTACTCTTACGGTTTACAGACGAACAATGGCTCCCAGAAGATGAAGCTTCCGCCACGATTGGCGTTGACTTCCGTGTGTGCAAGATGGATGTGAAGGGGAAGAAAGTGAAACTCAGCATTTGGGTATGCACCTGTATTGGTTTGGCAACCGTCGTTCACGCAGTTGCAGGATACAGCCGGCCAGGAGCGGTTCCGTACAATAACTTCGTCGTACTATCGGTAAGCCGTCGCTGCACGTAGATAGATCGTATGTAAATTTATGTGGTGCTTTAGAGGTGCACAGGGTGTTATCCTAGGTTCGTTTCATTCACCCATGAAGTAGGCTTGAAATTTCTGAGAATAGGTAGTATATGATGTTTCGAGTCGGGAGTCATTCGATGCTCTTCCTCGCTGGTTCTCCGAATTAGATACCTATGTTACAAGTCCTGTTGTTAAGATTGTTGTGGGTTAGTGTGTATATTTTTTTTAGCATTTCAGGAACTAATGAATTCCACCAGGAAACAAACTAGACAAGGCATGTCGCGTCAAATCGAATTTTTGGCGAGGTTGGTTTCACATTTTGTTTTTTTAGGAGTTCAGTCGGACGGTATCGGAGGCAGAAGGTTAGCCTGTTCACTGCATGTCCTAGTCATTTGACTAACACCTTCAGTTATTAGGGCGCAAGTTTGCAGAGAGCCAAGGATGTCTTTTTGTAGAAGCGAGCGCGAAGACAAGCGTGGGAGTTCAAGAGGCTTTCCTAGAGGTCGTATCGAAGGTTTGTCTACCAGTGAATTTAACGCCCGAGGCCCTGGCCCATTTGAATGTAGATCCTCGATACGCCAGAGTTATGGGCTACTGCACCGACATCAGGTGCAGTCGTGAGGACAAATGCTTCGCAGGCGATGCCGGGCAACATTTCACTTACAGACCGTGTTCCTGACGAGGAAAGTGGGGGATGTATGTGTTGAGGGTGTACCCCTATTCAAGCTGCCGGCAGGATCTTGTAGGTTTATTATGTTCTGTGTTCTGGTATTACCCTGAAACACTAGACTATATAATGTTACCCTAATATGTAACGTGTTTGCATTGACGATATTCACGACAGTTTTACTTTCATGATTCGACATGGGTCACATCCAATAATAGACATCGGTGTGGCCTGAAGCTGCATGTTTAGTTCGACTTCTGTACATCGAGTTGCTTTTATATACCTCATAAATTATAGACACTGTTTAGTAGGAATAAACTGACAAAGATACTTGCACCTCTCCTTTGCGTGATACGGGCTCGAGGGTGGTACCCAGCCAGTAGTATGGCTATATATACGGTAGCTACGAAGAATGTCTCGGTCGCGACAGCCGGCCAGGGAGATGCATGACACCTGCACGGTTGGGCTCGGCTGTCAGTGTGATATGGGTCGGTGACGAGCCACGGCATTTACGAAATTCAAGGAGTAACGCACAATGGCTCATTCAGCTCGAAGGGATGCGTGCCGCGAGCCATTTAATAGTTGCATGAAAGGTTACAGTACCAGAACTTCATTCTTCGTATCCGACTCTTGCGGGAGCCGAATCCCACAACTAGTGCTAGCGCTGCATGACTGTTACCTTCCCGCAATCATTTGAACTGACGACACCAAGTTCAATAGTATGGTCTCTTCGCACTACTGTATCGCGCCGCTGCTCTTGCTTGTCAATGATCAGTCTGGTGTTCCGGCGGCCAAGTCGCAATTTCATATATGAACTTCTGCTAAGACAACCGGGAGCGCGCCTTCGAGGTGTAAGTATTTATGGTGTATAATTATGTAAGCTGACACTGGCCATCCTCTAACTATACCTCATCCGCGAGTGATGGCCCAGACTGCCAACCAGAGAGCCGTGGTCCGTTGTCATGAGAGGCCGGGTTTTCCTGCGCTGCACTGGAGTTACCGCAATCCAGCGTGCTGTGTGTCGTTGTAATCCATGGTGAGAACGGAAGCTGCAGCGCTAACCACCCCAGATCACATCATACTTTAGGCAATAGGGAGGATTCTTCTCAACAATTGCTTACTGAAATTCAGAAGCTGAGAACTACTTACGTTATGGCTGCAGAGAGCTGCTCCACAAAAGATTGAACGACCCTCCACTGGCGCAGACGCATTGATTTAAACTTTGGGTTATGTATTGCTCCACTTACCCTGAGATGGAGCCCCAACAATCTGGCTTTCCGGTGACTGTTGACACCGAATCCTCCCTAATACCCGAACAATACCTCCGCAAAGTCGTATACTAGGGAGGATTCGTTTTCAACCCAATTGCTGGAAACGAATCCTCCCTATTGTTGGCATCGAATCACCCCTAATGTTGAACAGACCGAAGAACACACAGCCTTGAACCTGTTCGTGGCAACGCAACGCCTTCACCCCTCAACTCGGAAACCATGCACAAACATAGACATT
Source organism: Ramaria cf. rubripermanens (assembly GCA_003316465.1). Lineage (NCBI taxonomy): Eukaryota > Fungi > Basidiomycota > Agaricomycetes > Gomphales > Gomphaceae > Ramaria > Ramaria cf. rubripermanens. The sequence continues at coordinate 13,819 of QFFB01013508.1, forward strand.
CCTTGCAGCGCCTCGGCAAATCTATTTCAACATCGATGCACATACTAATTGATGATGATGACCGTCGTTTTCGAATAATTCCGAGCACTGCGCATGACGTGGCAAGGGCTCCCCGGCAGCCTCGTCCAAAACTGTCGAAAGTAGGACTGCAGTACTGTGTAGTGATCTAGGACTTGTTGGCCGCCGCAGTACTTCTTCATTGCCTCGGTAGAATGGCACCTTACGTCTGGAGCTAATCACTGAGGCTGACACAAGGTAAGTACCCTGAGCAAATTATCCTGTCATGATGCCCGTGCAACCCGCGTAACGTCTCGCTTCATGCACAGAGCCGGGCATCGTATAAAATCCAGCGTCGTTGGCTACAACTAAATTATTCGTCGCAACCTTTTACGAGCATTTACCAACAACCCTATTGCTGCTATTATAATGTCGTCTTTCAAGCGTCTCGTAGCTTCAAGCATTATAGTTGCGATCTCTTTACTCCAGGCTAAGGCCCAGGAGACACATACTGTCACGTTTAACAATAAGTTAGGAATGCCTGTTGATCTGACGCAAAATACTGAATGTTCTTGATTGTCTTTCAGATGTGGCTTTGGAACAGTACGCCGTGGCCACACCTCAGTACCTTATGAATGACCCGGAACTTTGTCTACAGCCTACCTTGAAAGCAAATGGTCAGACTCTTTCCACAGGTGGTGCTTTTACTTCCAACGGGCCCCTCACTGCTGCGATCGCGTAAGTAGTGCAACACGTCTGTAGTTCCTGACGCTCAACCTTGTAAATCCATACAGATTCTTACAGACAGGTAAGTCATAATACATGTCAAATTCTACAGAAAATTAAATAAGTACCCCAAGGCGCGTGTGGCGCTAATGGTGAATCGTGCACACTCCTCGAAACGACGCTCGTCAATCCTACCACCCCAGGCAGTGGGTCCAGCACGGACTTATCCTTGATACCTCCGTAAGTCCAAGTCCGTCGGGATCAAATTAGATGTATCGGCTCATTCTTTGTTCTAGTCATGCCTTCTCCGTAACAACCGGTTTCGGGTGCGCGTTCATGCTTACAAATTAAGGTGCAGAATATCAACTCACCCGTGGTACATTTCAGATACTTCAACGGATGCGACGGAGCAGGCGCAGACTGCACAAGTGCAACCTGCAACACTGCTTTCCACCAGCCAAGTGACACGAATGTCCAAGTTGCCTGTCAAACCAATAACGTGAGTTGTGATGTATGCAATTCAAAAGGCTCAAAATTTCAACGTGCATCCATTAGGTCAACCTAGCCATCACTTTCTGTGACTGAGGCATCTATATATGAGTGACACACATGTAGTCCAGCCGGCACAGCAATGATATATTTTGTTTCTGGCGATTAATAGAGCCGTTCCCGTATCAGCGGCTGGTGAGGTGAATATGAAAGTCAAGCGAGGGTATTTTAAATTGGACGTACTCAAGTTAGCATGCTCCAACCGTGCAACTTACTGCACGTTTTGTTCGAGCAGAGACCCAGCCTATTTGCCACTGCCAACGGTAGGGATGGGCACCTGAGTCTCCATGATGTCATGGTGCGCCTGACGTTTCTCACGTAAATATCATTAGTGCTGTACGTTGGAAATTTTACTGTAACCGCAGTGTGATTGGCAGGAATTTTCTTGAAGACACAATCAGTCGACGAGTCCGCCTCGAGCTCGTCATCTGCGCGACCAACGTCAACTTTTTCAAACCGGAAGACTGACTCACTTTCTGACGCTCTCTATGGGTGAGAGCTTACCCATTCATCAGAATCAGCACCGGCTGCATGTTTCTGGGAGTCGCATGTCATGATCTCAACCGTGCTTGCTCTGTGTCCAGTGTTGGCTTTTATTCTCCTTCGATACTGGCTAGTCGTTGGCGCTTTTCCATGATAATAATATCCAAAGTCTATTATCTTCGTTGACTGAGCCGTGCATTCTCACCGATCACGTCCTTGTTTCGGCCTTCGCAAACGGAAGCGTGGGCCTGCCGCTACAAATGATACAAACGCTCTTCCAGAATTTGCCATTAATGCACTCACAGCAGACCACTGAGTTGCGCCATCGCTGACGGTGGGCTCGTATTACCCTGATTGGGTGGAATTGACATATTTCATGACAAACATGCAGTGTACGTGATGCTGGAAGCGGAGGGCTGGTGACGTAACGGTTCTGGTTGAGGCTGTTGTGACAGGTCGCGAAGTCACAATCCGCGGAATAATTGGCGTAGAGTAACACTTATGTAACCTGACTGACGTAACACAAGATAAGTATCAGGCCGCGTCAGGGGTCTGCTTATCCGCTGCACCACCACCGCCACCACTATCCCTTGATACCTACCCAGCCTCCAAGTCTCTCTCTTGTTCCAATACCCACCATGCGTTCTCTTCTGGGAGCGTCCCTTGCCTTATCGAGCCTCGCCACTGTTCTATGTCACTCTGAGAAGGGCCTTCCCAGGCGCAAGACACTGGCATTTGGCCCGGTGCACCCACACGCCAGGTTTACCAAGTCTCCCGATGCCCATATGCCCCATTCCTCTTTCGGTGATTCTTCAGATCCAATTGTAGTTGCTAGAGATTTCGTGACCAGCCTCACGCGGGACGTCGAACAAACGTCAACATTCACGATCCGGGATGATTCATACACCGACGACAGAACTGGGGTGAGCCATGTCTACGTCAGACAGCTCATTAAAGGACTCGAGGTAGCCGATGGCAATATCAATTTGAACGTTAAGGACGGTAGAGTAATATCCTACGGAGACTCGGTGCGTTGACCTGGATTCGGTTTCTGGGGCTTGGTTTGAACTTTTTTATAGTTTTATCGAGGGGCCATCCCTTCTGAGAATGACGTATCAACATCTCAACATCAGATTTACTGCCAGTCTCTTGCCGACGAAGTGCGTAGCCGCCAGGAGGCATTTGGCAACCTTCGTGGACAATCTTCTCAGCAGCCCTTCGATTTTGATGAGAAAGAGTCTTTGAACAGTGGGCACCTCGACCTACTCAGTCATCTCCACTCCAGCAACTGTGAATTTCTAACTCGTCAGTTGGACCATAGCCCGCACAATATAGCCGATCCGCGAACCGCGGCCTTGGCGTTTATGGTTGCTGCTACCCCTTCAACCACCCTGGCTGATGAGCTGGCTGCTAATTTTGATGCCTATCGTTCCCGCGTCGATGTGACACCTTCCCACCATCTCCAAGACAATGGTCCCAGTTACGTACTCACTAATGTTCCGGACGCCGTGAATCCCGTCAAAGCACACATAGCGTATATCCAAGTTCCCAAAGGTGATACCACCGATATCAAGCTTGTTTGGAAGGTTCGTTCTGTCCACTCGATAAATTACATGTTCCTCATGCGCCACACAAAGGTTGAAGTAGAAATGAGAGACAACTGGTACGAAGCGACCATTGATGCATACGAGCCTTCCCATATCGTTTCCGTTGTCGACTGGGCTTCCGATTCCTCCGCAGCACCAATCCCGAAGACGCCCTTACCCAAGGGCGCGACATACAATGTTTTTGCTTGGGGAGTAAATGATCCACAGGAAGGCAATCGCACCTTAGAGGTCGAGAATTTCGACCTGTTAGCGAGCCCTATCGGATGGCATGCGCTTCCCGCCAGTAGTGACCCATATTCACACGGTAAATCCCATAACGGTAAGAATGGAGATGACATTGTTAACTATACCACTACCTGGGGCAATAATGTGAGGATTTACCCGAGTTAGCACTGATCCGTATTGTGTCTCTTGGACTGATCTAGGTCATCGCAGGTATTTGCCCATGAGAACTGGGAAGGCCGGAACAACTGGGTGAACAACTATCGTCCAGATGCTGGGACAAGCCTGACATTTGACTACACCTATAACCCACGGGTACGGAATGGAACGGACGCAATGCGTGAGGCCAAGTCGTACATCAACCATACAATAACCCAACTCTTCTACACGTCCAACATGGTCCACGACTTATACTATAGGTATGTGATTGATATTCTTGACACAGATCATGCAGCTGACCAAGTCAATGATTAGATACGGTTTTGACGAGAAGAGCGGAAACTTCCAGCAGCACAACTTCGGCCGCGGAGGCCAGGAGAACGACGCAGTTATCGCCAATGCTCAGGATGGAAGTGGCTTCAATAACGTTTGTGCCATGTCCCAAGTATTTCCCTTATTTTAGCTCACTTGTCATTCTAGGCCAATTTCATGACGGTTAGCATATTGTTTAAAGCTTCACCCTTTGACTGACAATTTATTAGCCTCCTGATGGTCAAAACGGCCGTTGCCGCATGTACATCTGGAACACAGCCACCCCTTATCGGGATGGTGACCTTGAAGCTGGCATTGTCATCCACGAACTTTCCCACGGGCTGAGCACGCGTTTGACTGGTGGACCGATGGATTCTAGCTGCCTCGGTTGGGGCGAGAGTGGTGGCATGGGTGAAGGATGGGGTGGTGAGCTCATTTTGGAGGTTGGAACTTTGGTGCTAAACCTGTGGCAGACTTCCTTGCCACTACTATTCGAAGCAACAAAGTCTACTCGGACTACGCCATGGGGGCCTGGGCTGCAAATAGGGAAACCGGTATCAGAAACTACGTCTACTCGCTGGTAAGTTTAGTCGCTGATCGTTTATGGGCCGGACACACTGCTTATAAGGCTGCCTATAAAGAATGATACCATCAACCCTTCCACATATAAGACACTTGACAAGCCCGGTTACTGGGGTGTGGTCTGTTGCCATTCCTTTTCGTCTCGTGGCTACCTTTCTGATGCGATAGGTAGCACGCGATCGGCGAAGTTTGGGCGGAAATGCTTTGGGTCACTTCACAGCGTCTGATCGTCAAGCATGGCTACTCCGACACTCTATTCCCACCGCAGCCCCTCACCAACGGCACCGTACCTGAGGGTGATTTCTACCGTGCTGCTGAATATAATGCCATGGGCGAACGCAAGCCTTTAGTTCCCAAGCACGGGAACTCCCTGATGGTTCAGTATGTTATATGCAGTCATATATGATCCGAGTTTGTTGCTGACATTGTGGTATAAAGGCTTGTCATCGACGGGATGAAGTTACAGCCCTGCCGCCCTGGGTAAGTAGTCACTCATCATTGACAAAACGATTCATTGCGACCGTGTTTTCAGTTTCTTTGAAGCCAGAGATGCAATTATCCAGGCTGATGAAATCCTTACCGGCGGCGAGAACTATTGTGACCTCTGGAAGGGGTTCAGCGAGAGGGGTCTGGTACGTATAACTGATACTGTGTAGTGTTGAGTGGAGGGTAACTTCTGTCTTTAGGGTCCGGATGCCACTGTTGACGGTCGCACGCCATGGGGTGGTGGGTTCAGGACTAACGTAAGCACCGATGCCTAACCTTAGGAAGCGTGTTTCTGGGTCTAACCTGACACTTTTGTGGTTGCTTCAGGACTTCGGCTTACCTCGCAGTTGTACGTGACTAAATAGAGATCGTTACGGCAGCTGGACACCCGCTCTCGTTGTACTAGTCTGTGCTATATGTGCTGAACTCCATGATGTCATAAGTTTATGTATTCCAGAACATTTCTTAGTTCCATAGGTAAATTAAGGTGGTAGTGCACTCTGGAACATTATATTAACCCATTTGCCACGGGTAAATAAGTATCTACAAGAGATTGCAAGTTTCGGATGATCACGAACAAATGCAGGAGTTACTCAAAGTGAATTCGTATTATCACAGTTACTGGGATAGTGTACTTCTCTTGAGCCCGACAACATGCTCGAATAACATACATACATTTTATCATTCCTATCGATACCAGACTGTGACTGCGCCTACTGATATATGAAGTTATACCTTGGCTTTCCTTTCAGTATGCATTGCGAGTTTATAGTATTATACGTACCTGGAGAGAAGATGCGGAATAGCAGATAGTTGGGGCCCATAACTAGCGTACGATCTTTCAAAACTCAAACGCATAAGACGATTGCCGAACGTACCGAGCAGCATTGTCATACAGTTCAAACAATGGAATAGCGAGCAATTTCATGTTTTTGGGAACAGCAAGCACCTCTAACGCAAGATGTGTCAGTCAGTGATCTAGGAAATGAGAACGCATAGACAGCTCTAACTTCGCTCAGGCATTTGGACCAAAAAAAGTTTTTTGCATTCTTTAGGTTTGGTAATATGCGCAGGTATAAAGGGATACTGGATGGAATATTTGACATTTAAGCCTCACGGGAAAATAGCAGCAAGCATTGAAGACGCACCATGAAAGTTTCAAAGTTAGGTCGCCACCACTGTGCAAGACAGTCACCAATCTCCCAGTCGTTGTCCACTCCATGAGATGTGTTGAACTGAACTGAACCGGTAGGTGGCGCGAGCCGATCGTCTAACCGCGCCTTTAGTCCATCGCTCTCGTCCTCTCCAGGTTTAAGATAGTCTCCGGGCCTTGAAACACGAAATCCCTTATGAGTAGAGATTTAAGTAACACAACCTAACTTACAACTTAAAGAACGCGTTAGCGATCTGAAGCATTAAGATATGTGGATGGCCATGGTCGTGCACTACAAGGATGCCTTCGACAGTCCTCCGCATTCCAAAATCTTCATAATTATTCTGTAGGCGTTGCAGACGTGCCGACACAGAAGGGTCTTCTTCTGGTTGAGCCTCTTTGGTACTAGGATGGCGTCAGAAAACATCGGCTATGACGAAAAGTCCATTACCTGAAAGTGAAATTTGAGAGTGGGTAGCTGAAATGAAAGTACCGATTAGTTTGTCAATAGCCACGACAACGGTTTATATACGCACAGCGCGATAGTGTTGGACATGAATGCGTTTCGACACGTGCGGACTTTGAAAGCTTCAAGACAACCTTCATAGCTGTTAGACAGACTGGCGGATATTAACCAGTACGAAGGCCCAATTCGCAAAAAGGTCAAGTACCGCTCACAACCAGTTGTGTGCATCCCTCGAGTATGCGAATCCCTTGAGTAGGCAAGAGAAGAATATCGGTCAGAGGTGCATGTTCTTAAACTTGAGAAGAATATCACGGTGTAGTTATCAGTCCCTCTGTCTATATACTAATAAACAATTACAGTACCGCCTATAAAGCGTTCACACTCAAAAAGAGAGACCAGTCAATCGTCCGCCCCTAATACCATAGGAAACTACCAACGATATGTCTACAGGATGTTCCCATAGTAATATAAATCAACGCCAGCTGTCGCGTACCAGTCCTTATAGTCCTGGAATGTGTCGGCATGTTACCAAGGACCGAGAAGAAGAGGGTATTCATGTTTGTTTTCGCCCCAAGCAGCTGAAAATTAGTATATCTCCAGGTGCCAACAACCCAACAACTATAGTTTCGATTTTAATCTACGTGTTTAATCTCAACAGCACTTAGCTGTCTAGCTGTGGTTAAATGCTGAGTATCTTACTGTTTGACATATCCTTTTACTTCATGAGCATCAGCGACGTATGAACTAATAACGGAGGTTCAACTGAAGTTCATTACGGGAAGGAGCAGTTTTGTGTCCTGCGCTCATGTGCGAAAGAACCTGACCGGTGATGTTATGATCAATTGATGATTGAGTAACTTACTTGATTACAAATTAAGGTGAGCCTCATAGCCAGATACACATATTCGATAAATATTCTTCTGTCCGTCCATGATCTTTTCTGTGCTCAAAGCTTGCAGTCTTAAGCAAAACCCCTATTCGGAAGTCAACGCATTCGGGACCTGCATGTGACGCCATGTGAAATTGCAGTTGACTCACTAAAGAGAAGCACGCTGCTTCTGCCTCGTGGATTCTGCATGCAATTGGCTACAGTATATCTTGCCAGGATGATATATTCGCCAGCTCACCATCTTCGGCTCAGCGATGTATACTCCAGTTTTCACTAGGAGACGTCGTCCTCGCGGTCCTCCACCATCAGAGACTCAAATTATCAGCACCGCAGAAGACGTCGTGTCTAGCCTCAAGAGGGTCGGCGTTGATGCCTGTTTCATTGGCAGCATGGCCTGTATGTTGTTTGGGCATGCCCGCAAACCGAATGTACTTATTTTCGGCTCAAAAGCATCCCCAAGCAACTGACTTCAGTGGTTTCTGACTGCAGGACCTAGATGTTCTCTGTCTAACTCAAAGCTGGGAACAAGAGGCTCTTAAAAGTCGACTCGTCGAAATAAACCACAAGTTTTACTTGGTGCCCTCACGAAATCCAAGGGCGACGTATAAAGTATTGTGGTATCACATTAGCGAGACGGACTCTTGCATAAAAGTCGATATTCTTTTGCCGGGTGTTCTTGACATCCCCGACATTCCATTATCCAACATCGACCGCAACAACCGTTCCGGATTACCCTGTGCACCTTTGTCACATTTGCTCTTGCTCAAACTGCAAGGCTGGATACATCATGGCGAGTCTGCTGCTCAAAGGGACAGGCAGAAACAGCCTCAGGATGTACGAGACATCAATGGATTATTGGATATTGCACGCCGTCGAGGTCTGAAACCTCGAGAAGAGCTATACTTACCACAGTCCTTCATTCGACGAGCTGAGTCGCGCGTAGAGAAGTATGTCAACTCATGTCCAACTTCCAGAGCAAGTTGGATAGCGCTAGGCTTTGTTCTTCCTCAACCTGAAGGCAGAACATTACAGTACCACGGTGCGGTGTTTCGCCCCAGGAACATGGGTAGCCCAGGGGGCAGGACAAGCGTGTAAGCCAATCGGATGGGGATCGCGTGCAGAGTTCACAGGATGATAATCAGTAACTTGGTCGTCAAAGTAATTACTAGTACGGATGTGGCCGTGACTTCGGCGGTTAACAGCCAAATTGATAAATTTCAGACCCTGCGCTAAAAAACCCGAGCGGAACCGTCTGAAATCGCAACAGTGCACAGGTTGGCCTCTGAAGTATAAGTATAGAGTAGCGGCCCGTCCGTAGAACGGGTGATGCCTAGGTGCTTCGCCACATGGTCGGTTTGCTCGTAATATATAAGGACCGGACAGGCTGCCCTTAATACTACTTTTCTAGTTAAAACAGGGAGCCAAGATAATTGCTTGGGTGTCTGGTACCAACCGGGTTGTCTTCAGAGCTCCGCGGCACATTCATATAATTACGGTTCAAGAACAATAGATTGAACTCAAAGTCAAGCGTAACTGGCATATACTAGTCCAATCATAAGCCGTTCTATGTTAATGCATAGGAACGTATGAAAGCTCCAACAGTATATCTAGCCTGGCATGACCACTTGTGCCCCGCTCGTCGTCGCGGTCGAGAGCAGTCATTACTTCTGTGACGAGTTCTTGCAAGATTATAATGGACAGCTTCATTAGTAGTAGGTGTTGACTTGGATCCAATATTGTCTTGACTTACCTCAGTTTATTTCAAATGGATGTGACGAGATACTCGACCATCTCCTCATTGTCTTTTCTGTTATACAGTCATGGTTCGTTCTTATGCTTTTCATAAGGGATGGTTGACCGACTTTTATGCGGTCAGTACTCACGATCGACGCTGAAGTGTGCTCTCCGAAATACTTCAACAGTGACCATTTGCTAAGGGTCTACTTTCCAGGTCGAATACGTATGGAAACGAGAATGGTCACTTGGGAAAACGCTGTTTATATTTGTACAATCATTCTTACTGCAAGCATTGTCCGACTCTGACCTGACCTTACAGAACCGTTATTTTGGTTGTCTCACCCTGATTCTCCACGCTCTGGGTATCTCATCTCCGTGACCTCAAGAGAATTGATCATCTTACGTTTGATCCTGACAAAGTGCTTCTCAGTAATCCTCTCTCTCCACAAGTGTGTTTTTAGAGCAACGTGATCATATCTTACCCTAACGTCTCCAGTTGTATGTGCCGTCTTGTTTTACGGGTCGTGATACTGGAACGTGACGGTTGTCAACAGTTGCACGGTGTTTTTCACTGTGGATGGTGTAGCGTATGTCATACCCTTCGTCCTTGTTGGAAACTCCTTGACGTCTGCAAATCGTATAGATGTAGCACAGCTCTGCTGATATCAGAAAGTTGGTGCTAGCATTCATCTCAACTTGATCATACCGTAATGTGAATTTTCTTGAGCCAGTCATCCTACAGGCTCGCGTATGATACTTCACCTGTGGAGCCAGCGATGACACTTAACTGAATTCTGTCAGATTTTTGCTGTTTATGATCGTAGCAAGACAGTCTTGGCGTTTATGATGGTATTATGCATCGTGGAAAAGACGTTAACATTGGTACTCCTTAATGATGCGAATCATACTGCGAGTATGCTGCTTTTTTGCCATCTTCACCCTCGTTTGTTCATGTGGCAGACAGGTCCTTCCACTGGGGCTGAGCCTGGTTCCCTAGGGTGCTTTGCACGGAACTTACCACCAACCCCTATTTTCAAGTTCTCGTGGCTTCCGGTCTTGATATTTGAAACCATTCTATGTCTTTTAATGGTATACAAGGTGTGGATGGCGTATATCCAATATGGTATTTACCCTCTATTGTCCTTGATTATTCGCGACAGGTGAGGCTAAACGTGCAAACCCACCGAGTACGAATGGCTAACGACATTGCATAGCCTATTTTTTTACTTCTCGTGAGGACCCATGACACCCAGGCGTTATTATATCTGATTTCGACCCTCAATGGCAGCATATTTGCTACCTTGCTTCTGAACTGCCTACTTTGGATTCTCCATCCTGAATCGACACAGTTTGCCATTGGGTGAGTTTGATGACGATGAGGTTTGATGACGGTGAGGTTTGCCGCTAACATAGTATTTTACACCAGTTGGGTCCTGGCCGTCCCCTGCGTAGCCGGAAGCCGTCTTCTTCTCAACATGCGTGAAAGGTGCTTCAAGGAGGACGTGACACTTCCTCGTATAGCTTCTTCGCATGGGCAAATGGAAATGACCGGCAGCAATGCAGGAGCTAGGTCTCATGCGATGCCCTCGCTGGGACACTCGTCTGATGGGTGTAGAATATCCACTCAAGTTGCACCGAGAGAGGAACAACCGGACATACCCTTTCCAGGATCGAGCCACGTATGAGTAGTGGAAGTAGGCCTTTTGAGATTCTGCACGCGGTTTCTAATTGTCTGAAATATCAAGAAGTATTGTATATACAAACTCGTCTGCTTCAGGTGTAGCTTCCCACATTCTCTCCGATAGCTCACACCTTCAATTATCACGGACTGCCGATTGCGTCCTGTAATGCATCTCATGTGGCTCGTCATCTTCTTGAATAACCCTCAAAGCTTGATATTTCTCTTGCACATATGTACGGTAAAAAGGCACGGCTCGGCACGGCTCGGCTCAACAGTTGGAACGTCAACATCAGCTAACATGGGAGACAACAAATAGAGTTGATCTCGTTCTTTTGTATTGTGTTCTACGATGCAAGTTGTGGACTTCTTATATTTTTTTAGGAGGAATAACCCCACGAGAGGAGCCACTAGTGCACTCATGTTTGCCTCATAAAGCGAGTTTAGGCTTTGGGCGGTATCATATAATCCTACGGGGGTTGCAAGAGTAGGGCAAGCTGCCCGAGGCAGGTCGGTATATTAAAGTTCGCAGTTTTCTTGCGTTGAAGGCGCGTGAGAGCCTGCCCGGGATGCCAATATGACTTGAGGCTCTCCGAGGGGGTTTCAGTGAGGCGAGGCATAGGACAAGCGGCGGGAAAGAAGTGCGGTCCTGAGGCCTGAAGAAGCCATTGTCAGAATTGGTCGGGCTTTTAGTCTCCTCAGTTCGGTTTACCATAACCATTTGGTATCGGCACGGGCTTGCAGGGGACGACTGAGGGTTTACAATAAATTAGTTACACAGTAAACTAGCAGGGTACTTACAGTATCTCGCATGGGGCTCTCAGTCCAACACGTACTGTACTGACGCCTGGCCCTCATGATTCAGACGACTCGAGTCAGCCGGGTCTTCTGGCCTCTTCTGGCCCGTTGCCCGAGTGAGGCCGTCGGTGGCCTTCATTTATTACTAAGCGCTTGTTCGAGGCCTGGGCATACCCATCAGGTTTACAATCTTGTTGCACACAAGTAAAACCGCAATATACATAAGCGAAGGGTATCGGTATGCATTAACGTCGTAATTTGTTCCTAACTGAAGTCAAACGGATTTTGCAAAAGAAGAAAAGAGACAGAAGTAGCCATTGAAGAGTAGTGAAACGACGGACGGGTCTTTTAATGCGTTAATGGATGTAAATGAATCTAGCCTTCGTATGCCCGTGTTCCGCATACTACTCCTCATCAACTGGAACCTCTTCCTCATATTCGGCCTCTTCCTCCTCAACGCTGAGGGAACAACTGTCAGGCGAGAATTACAATATAGGTGCAAGACATACGTTGCATCTTGGTACTGCTGATATTCAGCGACGAGATCCTGCATGTTTGACTCCGCTTCGGTAAACTAGATGACGTCATAAGTATGGCAAGAGTAGATACTAAAAGTTTTTACCTCCATCTCGTCCATGCCCTCCTGTGTGTACCAGTGAAGGAAAGCTTTGCGCTTGAACATGGCTGTGAATTGGTCGCTGACACGTTTGAATAGCTCCTGAATAGCGGTGGAATTCCCAATAAAGGTTACAGCCATCTTGAGACCACGTGGTGGGATGTCACACTAACAATCACAAAAGGAAACAGTTAACGAATCAAAGAGTGATGAGTGGAGCAAGTAGGCTCACCTGTGCGGTGAGGACATTGTTCGGGATCCATTCAACGAAATAGGCGCTGTTCTTGTTCTGCACGTTTTGCATCTGTTCCTCAACCTCTTTCATAGATACTTTTCCTCGGAAGTATGCTGCAACCTGCAGGACGGTATTGTCAGGACAGGAAGCAGGCGAAAACGAGAAGCTGGACGCACCGTGAGATATCTGCCGTGTCGGGGGTCAGATGCGGCCATCATGTTTTTGGCATCGAACATTTGCTGCGTGAGTTCCGGAACAGTCACGGCCCTGTACTGTTGGCTTCCACGCGCTGTCAATGGGGCAAAGCCGACCATGAAGAAGTGCAGACGTGGGAAGGGAACTGTTCAAAAAGAAAAGGAACAAATTATAAGCAATGGTCATAGAAGCTTAAGCGAATACGTACCCATGTTGACAGCAAGTTTTCTCAAGTCGGAGTTAAGTTGACCAGGAAACTATAAAGATGCGTCAGCGAATGGAAGGATGACCGGATAAAAAGAAAGGTTGGGATGAAAGGATCGGGAGGACAAGTATGGAATATGAGACGTCAGGATGACGTTGGTCCCTGCGATGCTGCATGCCACCCTGCAGAATCTTGTTGAGCCACTTACCCTCAAGCAGGTAGTGATACCGCTCATTACAACAGAAACGAGGTGGTTGAGATCGCCATATGTTGGGGTGCTAAGTTTCAATGTACGGAAACAAATCTCGTATAGCGCCTCGTTGTCGATACAGAACGTCTCGTCAGAGTTCTCGACAAGCTGGTGCACAGAGAGAGTAGCATTGTAAGGCTGAAGAGTAAAGATGACGTCAGGAACAAGGTATTATGGTGAATGCGAGAGTAACTAACCTCTACCACAGTATCCGACACCTGCAGGCAACAGTATCACGCGCATTTAGTGAATTAATTCAAGCAAGAGATAGTTCGATAGGAACCTTGGGACTAGGCACGACGGAGAACGTGCACATCATCCTATCAGGGTACTCCTCCCTAATTTTGGAAATAAGGAGGGTACCCATGCCGGCGCCGGTACCACCTCCAAGCGAGTGGGTAATTTGGAAGCCTATATATGAATGTGGGTAACTAGGCGAACAGTAATTCAAAAGGCAAAAACCGACCTTGCAAGCAGTCGGTACCCTCGGCCTCCTTGCGTACAACATCAAGTACAGAGTCGACAAGCTCAGCACCCTCGGTATAATCTAGATGTAAATAAATATATATTAACGACTGAAGCAGCAGAAAAGGGGATACACGCACGTCCTTTAGCCCAGTTGTTACCGGCACCACTTTGACCAAAAACAAAGTTATCGGGGCGGAAGAGGTTGCCAAGGGGTCCGGAGCGAACCGAATCCATGGTGCCGGGCTCGAGGTCGATGAGTACAGCGCGGGGAACATACTTGTTAGCTATCAAAATAGAAAAGTATCATTGATAAAGAACGGTCAGAACACGAGGAATTCCAGTAGCAGAAATAGCAAACGTGAACCTCCGGTCTCATTGTAGTAAACGCTGATCCTCTCAAGTTGGAGGTCATTGTTACCCTTGTAAAGGCCATCGCGCTCTATCCCATGCTCATCGGAGACGACTTCCCAAAACTTGGCGCCTGCAGCAGGTCAACAAACTTGCTAGGATGGCAGTCCAATAACAACAAACCAATCTGGTTACCGCACTGCGAGAATTTACCAAGTTGAGTTACAGACGAGCAGTAGACTTGAGATATACTCACCTGGCCGGTTTGGAGATGAACGATTTCACGCATGCTGTTGATGAAAACGTGTCAGAATTGAGCTGACAATGAGGATAGACACGCGACGTAAACCACATCGATGGACGCGTCAACCGTCGTACTTGCATGGACTACTTACATGTTGACGGTTAAAAGGGAGAGTGAGAAGTATTACGGAGATTGGGGAGGATGGACGGTTGGATGGGCTGAGGGCAAACAGAAGAAAAGTTCGACTATCACCTTTTAGGTTTCCGCGCGGAGCCTAAATTTACTCCCACCCTTATTTAGAGTCACATCTTGCTTGATACACCTACAATTCCCGGTCTTTATAACTAGACATAAGCTGTTCGGCTTGAAATCCGTTTCATTGAGGTTTTCTTCCCGCCCCGTAAGTCCTGGCCAGGTTCCATGAACTCCTTAGCTCGTTACCAAATTACTTATTGTAAAGCTACGATATCTCAACAACGAAAACGACATGAAGCTGTTGATGCCGAGCTGATAACCGAGCCCTTTTTTTTTACCTTCAAGAAAGTTCTTATAGAGGATATCGTGATGTCGTGATTCTGACCTTGGAACTAGAGCCATCAATCTATGACTTGAGTTCTTCATACAGGTGGATCCTGTTATTAATTCAAGCTTGCTGCAACCGTTTGAAAAGCACTTTGGTAACCTCAAGGCCAACTTGCATCAACTCGACGTCTTGCTTTGTTAGAACGGGCACCTACTAGTAACTGCACTTCTTTTTGTGATATATATGCAGCCAACTTTCTTCAGCTGACTTGTCCTCAGCTCGTCAAAACTCTATATACGCGCAGCCCGACCTTATAGTAGAAGCAGATGGGTCACCAACCTCTTCGAGTAACATTCAACAAATACTGTGGCATATTCCTGACGTCGGAGTTCGCTTCTGTCAGCTCGGCATCGAGTATTATGATACTGCAATGCGCTTCTAACTTGCAGTTGCGACACGTCAATGGCGGTCATGGTCATGGGTACGACGTATTGTAACCATCAACTTCGATAAACTTCGACCTACTAATAAGCATGAGATCCAAGAAGCTGCGTCGAGTTGTTGCCGGCAGTGTTGCAAGACTCGTATCTACATACGCCATACCACCAGTTCCAACCAGTCTCTTAATGAATCAAAAAAAAAAAAAAAAAAAACGAGGCCATTGGTCGGACTTAGTGGACACATCGACAACGGTTTGCCCATCGAAAAAAAGAGGGACAAAGGTTCGGCGGCCGATGCCAGAGGTGTCTTGGCACTAGCTTCGGCCTTACGCCTGTGCATTATCATAGTTTAATCACCAAGCAATCTAGCGAGCGACCCCAATGTTTGAACTACCGGCTATTGGCTATGTGAAGCATTGAAGAGCCCGTTGCATTACTTCTGTAATCGAAAACCGCCATGTAATATTTTATTGCCGAGTCTGCATATCGGACGTTAAGCAATAAATAAGAGGACAATGCGAACCTGAAAGATGACATACTTTTTCCGCATTTAGAAGACGGAGAATACCTTCATAAACAAAGAGCGCGGACGCATTGACAGGAAATGCTCTGAGAAGACAAGGGGCCAGACCCGCAAAATATCCACGAAGTCCATCTACTTGGTAAATATGCTGAGCAACGGATATCAGCGATACACCCCGTGCATTGAGATCTGAGGCCATAATACGACTTGGGGGAATCTACTCAGATAATACATTTAGCATGGAATTAGGGATTGCTAACTTCTTTATGTTGTCGCTAGGTATGGCTGTCATCCAAAACACGAAGGAGGCAAGACCACCGGAAAGAAAATTCGACACTCCCGGTGACATCTGACTGTAGTTAGAGTAATTCCATTCCTAATACATATATGAACGAACTTCATATAATGTCCCATGCAGCCGATCGAAAGTGCGCATGAGAGCCTGCGTATCACAGTGCAGGATGTGAGCAATAGGTCTGAAGTCTGAGGGACTCACTTCAACGCTTCCCTTTATAGAAGGGTTGCTACATCAGACGAAAAATGTATACTACATCCAAAAATTCACAATGCACGCACAAACATGAAGAAGAAGCTGCTTCGGAAGGCTAAGCTTCCCCCGAAGCCTCTCCAGAGCCCTCGGACACCATTGACTTTGATAACCTGACGAGCGCAGTCGATTGGTCCCTTAAACTTTCTGTCTGTGATCGCCCGTTGTCGCTGTAATTGCAAGTTGACTGCCAGTTGTCGAGTTATTTTCTATGTTCGCCTGTCACCTAGACCTGTACCTTTTAATAATTCGATGGGATGGGCGACAGCGGCGCTATTGCAGCGCTTAACGGAGAGTTTTATCAAAACAAAAGGGTGTTTACCTTGTCCAACCTGCAAAGAGGCCAGCAATTGAATGACCCAACACCGAGAGACGTCTATTTTCAGCCCCCGATACCCTCTCTGTCAAAGGAGGTATGCTCAGTAGATAAAGGCGGTAGTTGTGTAAGGATCCAAGGAGGACAGAGTCTATTGCAGCCCAACCTACATACCCGGGCGGCTCGTTAATGCATTTGATAAATAAGAGTGGCCGCATGGTATTCATACCGACAGCCGGAGGTGTCGCACCCTGTGATAGTCGTATTTAAAATAGGTATATCTGAGTAGCGGAAGAGAAAATACCTTGTAAAGAGCGAATATCGACTGTATAGTTGAGCCATGTAAGTCTTACCTTGAGAGAATTCATCACCTACCTCATTTTTGACGGTCTGCTTTAAGCAGTCCAATGCACCCTTGTATGTCCCTGGCGAAGAACATTGCAGCCGCGTCTTGATAGTGTCGAACCTAGCTCCACCTCAGTCCTAAGTTAACTGGAATTGCAAGGAAGTTCAAGTGACCCATGACCGACTGCAACCTATCAGCAGAAGGTCAACTCAAGATGAAGCCTGAATCTTCATGAGAACGTAAAAATCAATCCAACCTTCGTAAGGCCTGTGTAGCTACATTATAAGCAGGCATGATGAGAGATGACCTGGTATAAAAGTGCATTACCGCTCCCCATGCCTGCAAACATCCCAACAACTCTGATGTCTTTGCGAACGTTATTCTCCATCCGCCTTATCGCTGAGAACTTCGGTCAAACTTCGATTTTTTCGGATTATGAAATCTAATTACGTGAGTTTTCCATTTATTTGAAGTTTTGCGGTCTGCTTCTGGCATTGGAGATTCAGCAAGACCTGTACAGTATGGCCTGCACGACTGTTAGAACAGATCGACGCATCGTTTTCCCACATGAGGCCATTTGTCCATGTGGCCATGACAAGGCCGCTGCCCTCTCTGTTTCTGTGGCCCTTTAACAGCTCGAGGGCCGAGGCTCAAGATGACGAGCACTGTGTAGTGAGCCCACTGAAAGCTAGTGGGTCCACCCAAGGGCTTTCAGTTTTCAGTGTGTACCTCACTAAAACAGCCCCCATTGAAATAAACCAATGAATTTTTGGCTTACCAGATTTCAGTGAAGATTTAATGAAACATTTCCAGTGGTTTGATCAATATATATTTCAGTGGAATTGTCAATGGTTTTCCATGCTGTAGAAAATTCATCACAGTTATCATGGAAAGTTCATTGCTCAAACACCTGGATTCTAGTTGTTTGTGGAGAGCTAATGACAAACTCACAGAAATTCAGGGGATAAATATCTATATTTCTAGGTAATATACAATACATGGGGTTTCCATATGTGTTTCAATGAATTATCATACTTGAAGTGCTGAAAGCCATTGCCACCTCAAGTAACACCTGGAGCAGAACTAAATGGATAGGGTCAGTGAAGAAACATGCAGTACAGCAGACTTGCCTGCTACTAGTCTCCCTCCACCCCATTGGCACCCAGCTTGTCTTCAAAGACAATCTGCACATAGTCACCACTTCAATCAATGGCGCCCCAGTGTGAGTTATGCATGTGAATTCCTCCTATGGCACAGTGAATGGTGTTAAGATTGATAAATATTGACAGGTTTGTCTTCTTGTAGGACATGATGGTGTTATGTTAAGACTGAGGCCTATGTGTGGGACCTTGGAGCAAGCTCAACCAAGCTTGGACCGAGGTTAATAATAGGGAGGGCTTGGCTTCACCTTATGTGCTGTGCCATCCACTATTGTATTTGCCCTTGATTTTGGAGCCAGGTTTGGACAAGAGGGGAGTGAGAAGGTAAGAGAGAACAGATTTAGAAACTAGTAAATGATTCAAAGGGATATTTAAGTTGATTTCTGACTGAGGAGCCAGGTACATACAGAATAATGGGGGAACTGGGTTGGGTATAAACTAACTAAGGGAATCAGAATGAAGCTTGGGGAAGGATAAGTAATAGGGTTTGGGGAAGGGGAAGATAGTGAACAGGGCTTGGGCTTGGGCTTGGGCTTGGGCTTGAACCACCTCAGGAAGGGCTTGGATAAGGTTGGGCTTGAGGTTGGGGGCTTGGGACAGGGTTAGTTACCAAATATGGTTACTAGAGATCTGTGAGGAACTGGATCATAACATCTTGGTGGTGTCTCTTCTATGCAGGTCACTTTGACATGTGTGTACAAGTGCAATGAGGTAGGTTGTGGCCTATGCAAGGGGAACCTCTGTTTTCCTTGCAAAGTCTTGTGAAGTGTGTGTGAAGTATATGTAACCCTGCCAAAGTTGATTTCACCAAATGCCACTTTGGCTACTGGCCTCTTGTCTCTGAGCTTCACAGGTACTTTCCCTGGCACCTTCTCAACACCTGCTTGCCCCTACCCATACTTTGGTACCTCTGTTGTTTATGTCATTTGGACTTCAGAGGTGTGAACTTATGATGCCTGAAGTATATAGTCACTAGCTAGTGGGTGATGGAATCCTCAGAGTTTTCTGTTAGGATTTCCCCTTTGCCAGGTATGCCCCTTGCTCTGTATATAGCTGGTATATGACTTAGGATTTCCCCTTCCCCAGTGTGCTACTTGAGTGTAGAGCATCTGCTTAGGTTACCCTCACAGCCTGATTGTCAGGGTTTACCAGTTTGATTTCCAAAGTCCTGGTTCTCTAAGTTTCTGGCTCTTCTATAACTTTCCATGAGTTTCTCTCTCCCCTGATTATGTAAGCATTACCAGTGCAGTGATAAGGTTGTAGCTGGTGTGGTGGCATCTCCTCAGCTTGATCTCTGAGGATATACACTACACAGGCAAGTCCCCATGTATCTATCATTGATAGCACTATAGACTGAGGATATCTGTGAGGGCAACCTAAGCAGATCCTCTACACTCAAGTGGCACACTGGCAAAGGGGGAATCCTAAGAGAAAACTCTAAGGATTGCCTTTGCCCACTAGCTAACAGCTATATACTTCGAGCATCATAACTCCATACCTCTGAAGCACGAATCACATAAGCAACAGGGGTGCTGAGCTACAGAGAGGGTCAGGGAGGTGTTTGGAAGCCACCAAAAGACCAATCTGCACGGCTCTGGAACAAGAGGCCCATGACCGAAGTGGCACTGGGTAGTGTTGACTTTGGAAGGGCTGTGTACACTTTGCATGCACTTTGCAAGGCTTTGCAGGGCATGGGAATGTTTGCATGGAGTGGAACCTAGGGTGCAAGGACTTTGCAAGGACTTTGCAAGACTTTGCAAGACTTTACAGGACTGTTATGATATGGTTCCTCACGGATCTCCGGTGACCCTATTTGGTAACTAAACCCCATTCTGAGCCCATACCCCAAGCCCAACCTTGTCCAAGCCTGAGCCTGACCCCCATTCCTTATATTCCACTTCCCTGAACCCCATTTCTTATCCATCCCTGAGCTTTGTTCCAATTTCCCTTAGCTAGTTATGTCCGACCCTGTTCCTGTTATCCATATATAAGTCTTACTCTGTATGTACTTTGCTCTTCAGTCAGAAATCAACTTAGATACCCTTTGTTAGATCCCTGGGATCTAACACCAAAGCTCTGAACCTTCGGACCTCCGAACTCCGAAGTAACTATTATGTTCCGTTTTAGTTCTTGTTGTTTACCTCTCAAAGCATAATTCTCATTTACGACCCAAAGTAGAATACTTGTACCTCCCTCGATCCGAACCTCCAACCCTATTCCAAACTCCGCTTGTTATACACCTCTTATATCCTTCTTGTTATACATTCTAAGGATACAATTAGTTTATGAGGTATTAATAGTCCTCCAAACTTGTATCCAGTCCTTTAGTTCAAATATCAACTTAATTCCACATTACAAACCTCAGTATCCTCGCATCACTACCTCCATAGTTAGACACTATTAGTAGTAACTCCAAGTCCAAACCTCTGGACTACCTCCAACACTCTGAACTCCGAAATTAGGGACCGAACGATAGTAG
>QFFB01013527.1:0-18610 GCA_003316465.1 Ramaria cf. rubripermanens
AAAGGGACTCTGAAACGCGTGGAAGAAGTATTCGATTGTTGGTTCGAATCTGGAAGGTGTGTGGGAATCGCTTTCTCGTAAACTTACTGGTATTTGTAAAACTTTTTCCAATAGCATGCCGTATGCCCAGCAACATTACCCCTTCGAAAACAAGGAGAAGTTTGACGCCACGTTTCCTGCTGATTTTGTTTCCGAAGGCATCGATCAGACAAGAGGCTGGTTTTATACACTTCTTGTGTTGTCCACTCATTTGTTCGGCGCTGCGCCATGGAAGAACCTAATTGTCACTGGACTAGTGCTCGCTGCGTATGTCCTGGATTTGATCATTATAAGTTACAGGGAGCTCTGACACGAACGCACAGTGATGGAAAGAAAATGAGTAAAAGTCTGAAAAACTACCCAGACCCTAATTTGATCATCAACCAATATGGGGCTGATGCCACACGGTACGTCTTTGCTTTAGACGTTCCTCCAGTGAGCCCTATATCTTGGTTTAGCATGTTTCTCGTAAACTCTCCTATTGTCAGAGGAGAAAACCTCCGCTTCAGAGAAGAGGGTGTTCGAGAGGTGATATCGCGCGTTCTCTTACCTTGGCTCAATTCTTTCCGCTTTTTCCTCGGACAAGTTAACTTGCTGCGCAAGGAAGAAGGGCATGCATTTGTGTATGATGCCCATGCACCACAATCAAGCAACGTTATGGACCGTTGGATCCTTGCGAGGTGTCAATCTTTAATCAAACTTGTGCGTGAAGAGATGGCCGCATACCGGCTGTATACCATTGTTCCGCGGCTGGTGGATCTGGTAGACGAACTTACCAACTGGTACATTCGGTTCAATCGGAAACGTCTTAAAGGGGAGGATGGAAAAGAAGATACCATTTTGGCTCTGAATACATTGTTCGAAACCTTGTTTACACTCTGTCGGACCATGGTGCGCATCCACCTCAACTGCACGAATTGAATATGCTAACGTATTGCATAGTCATCTTATACACCATTCTTGACGGAGAGTCTTTATCAAGGTCTCCGTCCGTTCATTCCACTATCGGCAGAATCAGAAGCGGACACACGATCTATCCACTTCCTTCGATTTCCGGAGGTCAACGAGGATTATTTTGACCAGGAGATTGAGCGAAAAGTCAAGCGCATGCAAACCATCATTGAGCTGACTCGCAATGTCCGAGACAAGTACACATTACCACTGAAGGTTCGTATTCCACGTATTCAACACCTCTACTACTGCTTACATCCCAGGCTGTACTAGACACCATTGCGAGAGCTGTTGGTTTTCCACCCTGACGAACAATACTTGGATGACGTGCGACCATTACTGCGATATTTACAGTCGGAGCTCAACGTACGGGACGTTGTGTTCAGTTCTGACGAAACCCGCTCAGGCGTCAAGTATAAAGCTAATGCAGATTGGCCTGTTCTCGGCCGCAAATTGCGGAAGGATATCAATCGAGTCAAGAACGGCCTTCCACTTTTGTCCTCAGACGACGTCAAGGGCTACATCAAGAACGGCGTGATCACTGTCGACGGCATTCAACTTGTCCAAGGCGATCTCGCTGTCTCACGTTACGTGGAATTACCTACAGGCGATCAGGCCACTTTCGTGCCTAACACAGACAATGATGTCGTGATTGTCCTAGATGTCCAGGTCCATCCAGAACTGGTCGGCGAGGGGCTGGCACGAGAACTCATAAATCGTGTGCAGAAACTGCGGAAAAAAGCCGGCCTCCAAGCTACCGATGACGTTGATGTGTTCTATAGCTTCGAAGCAGGGTCAGACGCGGACGAATTGAAAGGGGCGATGCAAGATTATGGGGAGATGATCAAGAGAGCGATTAGGGCCTCGCCTAGCGATGTGGCCCAGCGACCAGCAGGGAAGGAGCAAATTATCGAGGAGGAGCAGGAAGTTGCTGACGTTAGATTTACGTTGTTCCTGGTCAAGCATGATTGAAACATAACAATACATTGGCTGTGTAATACAAGGGATCATTTAGGCCATGGTTCCAATATATCTTTGTCATTTTTTTGAAGATCCGAATCCAGCAAAGCCCATCATCTTGGCGACCTCATTTTGTTCTGCTTGAGTAACAGCATCTTTAACCAATTCTACACGAGCAGCTTCTTTAACAGCTTTCTTCGCTAATTTTTTTTCTTCACGTAGAGCATCTTCCTTGGCTTTGACTTCGGCTAAGCGTTTATCGAAGTCGAACATTTTTGCGTCTGAAGCGGCTTTTGTTTTTTCACGAAGAGAGGCTATGCGTGCACGAACTTGCTCTACAGTTGATCGCTCGATGCGTGTTGTCTGTCCCAAGCGACGAAGATCTGCTTCCGAATATGAGAATGGGTATGATCTGCAAAAAAAATAATACATACGCTGTCGACTATTGATATGATCTAAGTAGCCAGTGGAGTCCTTGTGCGTTCGATTACAGACCTCGCAATAGAAGCCAGGCTGACCCGGTCCTCGCCCACCAGGGTTCTGCACAATCATTGTCTTGCCTAGATTTTTTTCTAACTCTAGTGACCCTTCGCGCTGCTTCATGAGTTCTGTGGGTTTTGGTAGTTCTTCCTTGGCTCTGACACGAGGCTTCTTCCCTATTGCTATGGGTAAATATGGGAGGGTGGGTGAAACTACAGCATACCTTTCCGCATCTGTTCCTCTTTCTGTTGCATGATCTCCTTCTCCTCCCGATCCTTCTCCTTGGCCTTTGCAGCATATTCTAAAGCGAGTCATGGGAGGGTGTGAATATGACAGATAATTATGGCCTACCCTCTTTATCCCATGTTCTGCGAAAACCTGCATCAGCTGGTTTGTTACCGTAAGCAGTTTGCCCGCTCATGGTGGCAGCAATGTGCACCGAGACCCAGGAAATAGGGCCATGGCCACGGGCGTCTACATAGCGAAAAGTTTCTTGTGTGATGTTGGCGAGCGCATCCTCGTCACATCTTCGAGGCTGCTCGCGAGCTCTTACTTACTCTTCATGGCGTGCTGGTATGTCTTCTCCTCTTGATCTCCGTTGTGGATCACAGTAGTATCGCAGGATGCAGACGCTGTATGTCCTCCAGAGTGGCTTCCCGCTCACGGTCAGATGAACATTTCCATCCATCTTTTTTTCCGAAACACACACAGTCACAAATATTTTCTGCCACGTCAAACAACAGATTTAGTGCACCCAGGTCAGATGCTGGTCTTGCAGCGCGGCTCAAAATGCAACTCGCAGCTTCTGCAGAAGCAGGGCATGCTGCGCGCGCGTTCCGCATATGTGCTGAACTGAAGCGAGCTGGAATAAGGCCAGATCTCGCCACGTATAACTGGCTTTTGCATGCTTGTGCCAAACAAGGACTGGGCTACGAGTGTATGGCGTTGCTTGAAGATATGCAAGACTTAAATTTGGAGCCAGACCAGGATACATACAACCACGTACTTTTCGTATGTCACCGAAGCATTGTAATTGTGCCATTCTACTGATATTGTATTTACAGGCTCAGCGGTGGAACAGGAACTTTGCATTGGAAGACTTACTCGACGACATGGAAAGACACCGCGTAACACCTAATATGCAAACATATCACCACATCATCCTACGTTATGTTGAGGCGCACAATATTGAAATGTGCTTACAGTGTTTTGCCGAAATGAACGCTCGTGGCTTGTCCTCATCACTCAAGACTGCTCAGGCTGTAATCGAGCTCGCCTCGTCTTTGGGACATCCACGACTAGCTCTGGACATCGCCTATGCATTTGAAGCAACTTCTGTACGAAAATTAGAAGCTCAAGACTGGATGCAAATTTTAGATGCATCTGCGGCTTGTCACTTTGTACGACTACTACTTATGTTTACCGTTACATCTTATTAATACGATTTGTTAGGAATTGGGTGTCGTTGACGCCTGGCAGAAAGCTGTTGTCGGACTTCGTGTAAAACCGGTTGAGGGGCAATGCATGGAAGTGCTTCATACTGCTGCCCGGTGTGGTCTCCCCGACTTAGCCATGCATGCACTCCAAGTTCTCTTCGGATTGGAAGTCCCATTGGAAGAGCATCACCTCGCACCGGTCCTGGAAACCTTCTGCGAGCGCCGGATGCTTGAGGAAGCCTTCTCCATTGTCAATCTGATGCGATCGAGCGAGGTCCAGTTCACGCAAGAGACTGTATTGCCGCTTACCAATTGTATATGTGGTCACATTGACCAGGTAGATGAAGCCTGGTCAATACTAGAGAAGATGTACCAGGAACGTAAACCCGTCGATGTGATTTCACTGAACGCCATCATCCACGCGGCTGCCATTCTCAATGACCTGCAGCGCGCTATCGGCACATACAAGGCGTTCGCTGACTTTGGTGTCCAGCCAACTATCTCCACGTTTAACTACCTCCTCTCAGGTTGCATATCAACAAGCCACAGAGAGCTCGGGGATAAACTCCTGTCTGAGCTTCGGGAGCTCAACCTCGTTCCCAACACCCAAACATTTGAGCGGATGATTATTCTTTGTCTAACACAGACAATCTATGAAGACGCCTTCTTTTACTTGGAGGAGATGAAGGGACAAGGGTATCTGCCGCCGCTTTCGGTATATACTGCCCTTATAAGAAAGTGTGTTGTCAGCGGCGATGTACGGTGGAAGATCGCGTTAGATGAGATGAAGGAGTGTGGTTTCGAGGTGTCACCAGCTTTGCAGCTCTTCATTGATACAGGTGGTAACTCACGGACAAAAGCATAGCAATGGGAGCAATGGAAGCAAAGCTAATACTGTTTGTATACATATAGGAATAGGTATTCAGCTTAGTATCCCATCAGGTGAACACATGATCTGTCGACGTGACAGCTGTGACATCTCGTGCTTTGTTTCGCTCACGTGCCCATGTTTGCAAAGGGTGCTCGCTTTCCTCCAGAAAAAGGTGAGACACATATGCCAAGGAGCTTATGTTAACATGCTTGTGTAGTGGCGGACATCCCTGGGCCTGGTTTTTATAAGCTTCCCGAGGTCTCAAGAATGGAGTCGTACAAGAAAGGTGCATTCTTGGAAAAAGCAGATCGCTTTGACAGTGAAAATGGCTCCGATGTTCCTGGTGGGGGATCCAGCTTTTGCATACCCGTGTCCAGGCCCTCATATTCGAATTAACTGCGTAGGACCCGGAGCCTACAATGTCGACGACAGAGATGGTAATCCACGTGCCGGTCCCTCAAAACCTCCCAAATTCGACCAGGGGCTAGCCCATCTACAACACCAAGTGTGTCCTTGCCAAGTAGTCTACTCTTGTGGCCGCTCTAATACCTGACAATCTGCAGGTAGAGGCTAACATGAGACTACTGAAGGACCACCAACAGACCGTCCAGAAGTATGAGGAAAAATTCTCTCACAATGAGTCCACTATCAAATCCCTTGTGAAAGACAACGTGGCGCTTCAAAGTCAACTCTCGACTGAGCAAAAAGCGCGTCGTTCTGACTGCCAACGAGAGGCAGCGCTTCGAGCCGCAGTGCGTCGTTTATCGTTGTGCTTTGTTGTCACTAATCATTCTTCAATGAACAGTTAAGAAAAGCGGAGGCGAGCACAAAAGGCGAACCCGAACGCGCGAACAAATTCGCAGCATTACAACGGAAGTTGCAAGACCTTGAGAG
This sequence comes from Ramaria cf. rubripermanens, assembly GCA_003316465.1. NCBI lineage: Eukaryota > Fungi > Basidiomycota > Agaricomycetes > Gomphales > Gomphaceae > Ramaria > Ramaria cf. rubripermanens. Next base: position 5,632 of record QFFB01013527.1, read on the forward strand.
AATATACTCCGACGCCAAGAAGCAAGTTGAGTTGATCCACATTACTCGAAGGAAAATATAATAATCAGCATTGTCAGCACGAAGCCGTGGTTGTGCGATTGAAATGCGACCTTGACACAAGTCGCAAAGCATGCCTCGAGCAGAACGACATGGTGGCCCAACTCCGCAAGCAGCACGAGGCCTCAGAACTACGAACAAAGGATCTCAAGAAGGCTATCGTTGCGGACCAAGCCGAAATCAAGGAGCTTCGGATGAAGGTCCAGAATTCAGGCCAGGTTAAAGTGCAGCTCGCCTTGTCCCAGGACGAAGTGGAAAAACTCAGGAAAAGCCTACAAACTTTAGAAATCAGGCACCAGGATGAACTACAAAGTCAAACTTTGAAACTGGTTCATCAGGAGAAGAGCTTGACGTCTGAGACTAGACGAAAAGAGGTTTTGGAACAGCAGGTAATCGATATCAGGTTTGGAGCGGACCAGGAGGCAACAAAGGCGAGGGATCGTATTCGTCTCCTACAGTATGAACTAGACGGTCTAAAACGGTCCTCAGAGGAGAGCCTGGCATCGGCTGCTGCAGAACGACAGCACGTTATCGATATTCAAGCCACTTTGGCACGCGTTGCAGAAGCATACAGCCATCTTGCGGCAGCGTCCATCCCTCTAGACTTGCACCGACAAAGCGAGTTATATTGTGCTTCTTTGCGCTTGCGCAACATCCGTCTAGAACGACGATTGGCTGACCGCGAAGCGTTGGTCGAGCAGCTAACAGACTACTGTCGACAGGCTTCGGAGGAAAGATCTCTTCTTGCTGACCACTTGCGAGAACTGGAGGGCGATCAACAGACAACATTGAGTAGGCAATATGTCGACGACATTACGCAAATCGAGGATACTTCCCTTATACGCGACCTGTTTGACATATGCCATAGCGCTAGTCAGCAAAATGACTCCATCTTGCAAGGCGATTTACATTTTTCCCAGGCCATTGGATCATTTTACGAGGCACATCTTAATGATCTATTGGTTGCATACGCGGTGGCACACCAAGAAACCGTGGACCAAAGCGTCGTCGCGCAATGTCTCGTCAACCGTTGTAACGGACTTCATGCTGATGCCGATGCTCTTCGACTGAATAACAGTGCTGTGGAAGGAGAGTTGTCCCGGATAGGTGTCCAGCTTTCTGAGGCACTTGCCCGAGGACAAGTTTTGAGTGAGCAACTGGAAGCTAAGCAACGCGAGAGCGACAAGCTTGGGGTCACACTGGAGCGGGAACGCCAGACGGGTGCACGTTTGGTACAAGCATCCCATCAGAGCCGGAAGAATGAAGAGCGCCTTCGTTTGGAAGTTGACGAGTTAAGCTTTTTACACAGCCCGTCTATATTCCCAACCATTTCTGACCTCGAGGACAGATTAGTTGATCAGTTGGCCGATGTCATGCGCTACAAGGAGGCTCATGCCGAATTGCTATCTGAGGTTGTTGAGTTAATCCAACGGAACGAGCTCGCCGAGGCCGAGGCAGAACGGTTGGGAACATTTAACGCAGAGGTTCAATCTCCAACATCCCATGGTGTGGCTCATCTGACGTGTTTTGCAGATCCTGGGACATACAAACCCGAATCAGAAGATTTTCTATGTTGATAGGATACGAGGCGAGCTGGCCGATACTAAGCATGTACGTTATTCGTATCCCAACGTAATGCAGACAGCTCATTGTATGCTCGAAACTCAGCAATTATTAAAATCCACTCGCGAGCGGGACAATCTAGTCGCCGACAATGCAGCACTTCACCATGAAATGGCTGCCTACAAGTCCATTGCTGTTCCCAATGAGCAGAAAACCCGAGGTACCCGTGTCCGGATAGAACGTCCTCCACTAGCCACTCGAAGTATTAACGAGTTATATCCGAACATTGCGTTTGACATTACACCTCCACAAGAAGAACCTATTGACAGCTCCCCTATGACCATAGATGAAATAATGTAATTGTACCCGCAGTATTTGAACTTTGGGTGTAACACAATTGTATATTTGTAATCTAGCTACGCAGATCAAGAGACGGGACCTAGAATTTACACTACGTACTTACTCCTCACATATGCTTGAGATATTGCTGTTCGTCAGTGCAACTCAGTACTGCGGTGTGTATACGCGAAGCGCATTGATTTCCCAGTATGCCTCTGAGAATGCTTCGGGATTCTTGTCAACGACTGCGTGTTGAAATTAGTGCAGGGCATGAGAAAGCATTCCAGCGCATAACCCACACTCTACACAAGTTCCGGGACAACCTGAAGTAGGGTATCTCGCGCCAGCAAAATCCCCCTATAATGCAGGTTAATGCAAACCACCAGACAATTGTTCAAAAGGGAAGCTTACACAAAACGTGTCATCAAATATTATTTGGTGCGCGTCGAAGTGATTGGCGTCGCATGACTGCGTGAAAGGAAAGTAGGCATCCGGTAAACCCCAGGTGACATCTGGGTGTATTGCATCCTCGCCATACTTCACCGCATGTGGCACCATGATGTCACATCGAGGCCAGAACCAAATAGCAACGCCGTCAGTGACAGTCCGCTGCATTACATACCTACAGAATGTTATGAGCACGTGCTTCATGTAAATTAAACGTGTACATACCAGCCACCACCAACATGGTTAAAACCAGAACCATATGAGAAAGGTCTTTGGAAATTGACGCCGCATCCCTGGTTGAAGTTGAATTGTGTGTCACAGTTGGTGGACGTAACTTCGCTGTCAACGCCATTGGTAAGAACAGGATGACATTTTGGAGGCGTCTTACCCGGTCATGGGGCGCAGAGAGTCGTCCATGGAGCAATTTGGCGTCGTATGCTAACGTTCACCGCTCGATCAGAGTGGCTGAAAATAAAAGAGGATGAAGATCTTACAAGGGACGCAAGGTTTCTTGTGTTCCTATTGACACCTAACGTTCCGATGCATGGTTAAACGCATAAAACAGATAAAATCTACAGAGGATGGCTTTACCTTCTATAACTAAACAGCGGAGAACGCCAGCTACTTAGTATTAAGAGGACGAGAACATCAAAAAGGTACGTGCTGTCAATCTCGCCCCCATGAGGCCACGGTCCATTAGCGCTGATTGTCCAAAACGCTGGCCAGGTCGAGCAGCCTGTATGGGTATCCCCGTCAGCACATAGCAGGCTGAACGACTGCATTGGGTGCACCTTCAGGCATGTGACTGAGGTCAAGCACAATGACGGAATCCGAATAAGACGCGTGTGACTGGATGCGAATGCTATCGCGCCCCCGAGACGTTGGTAGAACCTTGTTGGTATAGTCGGCGCGCATCACGAAGCTACCACCCTCGGACACTGAGAATATAAGGATCAGATGTGTCTGGGATCTGTGCGTGAAGAGTTAGAGACCATAAGCCAGATTTTTTTGAATTGCCTCTTCTCGGGACAGATAGTTCTTGACGTTGGATCAGAAACATTTCTTCCGCAAATAATAAGGACAGAGTAGGAGCTTACGACGCGGCCATGAGTTGGGTCATCAAACGGGAAGAAATCGAAGTGATTAAAAAAAGCGTCTCCGGTATAGGTGTCTTTAATGGTAAAGAGTGATTGGGCGGAACTGATCGCGAGGTAAGCTATTAGTTGAGCGAAAGCAAAGAGGGGGCAATTAATGCCCCACATATCTGGACAAGCAGAGCAACTGTAGCAGCAAGCAAAGGCCACGCGGCGGCTAAGTTTCATTAAACCTGGTCAATTCATTTAGTCAGTAGAGTGTATATGTTACCAATAATTATTAGCAAACTGAATTGAAAATGTCAGGCATACCATTCAGTTGAGCTAATAATTATTGGTAACATATACACTCTCTTAAAGTAGGGGATTCCCTTCTTATAATGATAATCAGGGTGGTAAGCTATAGCTCCCGATCCATGGACAGAATCCCTGACCACGAGGTCTGAACAAGCAGAGCGCTGAAGAAGTTAAGCCCTGTGAAAAGATGTTATACAGTAATTGTTTTTGAGAGTTTGGGGCTTCCCGTTTTTGGGAGGATTTTTTTCCCACACAGGTTGCAACTTTTCCAATTGAAGGCCGGCGGGCCGAGATCGGTGACACTACAAGCTCTCGCATACACAAACTCTTAGTTATTAGCTACAGAACAGAGATGTTACAACGAATGGTATCCTCAACTAACTACTGCAAAACATTTTGAACTGCAGGCCGCGAAGTTATGTCCCTCCGGACTCAACCAGAATCGTGGGGTAGGGTGCAAACGTCAGGGTAGTCGTCTCTGCGCGGGGGTAGAGTTGCTTCTGCAGTTTGACTCCCTCGTGCCGTTTTATTTCTGCGGACTTCCTGTTCCGAGCCTCAATTCTTGAAGTCGAGGCAATATCGTGGCCAGAAGTTGATGTATCATCTTCCAAAGCACTGCGGCGGTGATGGTGGAGCGTTGGCAGTTCGATGACAATAGCATGCGGTAGACTTGAAGCACTCGAGGACAATTCCGGCGGGATACTCTGCGTTGGAGCCGACACTGGGGCCGTTGAGGTACTTGTCGCATTAGACGAGCTGAGGTGCGGAAGGGGATCCACTACGGGCACAGGCAGTGGCAAGGCCGGCACAAGAGACAGAGCTGATGCAAGACCCAGTGGAATCGATATAGTATGTTGAACAGTGGCCTTAGACTGTTTAAGGCGCGAAGCAGTTGAGTTTTGAGATGCTGGGCTGAGGGATGCAGAAAGTGTTGGCCCGGGAGCATTAGGAGAGACAGCAGGAAGTGCAGGCCCAGGAGGATTAGGTAGTGCAGCAGGAAGTGCGGGCCCAGGAGGATTAGGGGGGGTAGCGGGGAGTGCGGGGCCCGGAGGATTAGGAAGAGTAGCGGGGAGTGCGGGGTCCGGAGGATTAGGAAGAGTAGCGGGGAGTGCGGGGCCCGGAGGATTAGGAGGGGTAGCCGGAAGTCCAGGGTTTTGTCTTGGCTGGATGCTGTCGGGTCTAGCAGACTTCGCTCTTATGGCTCGTGGCAGTCGACGGCTGGTTCTGCCCTCGAAAGACTTGTCGTCACGTTCAGTTTCGTAATGAGGGTCGTATTCTTGGCGTCGGTGGTTGGATGACGAGGACGAGGACGAAGATGACAACGACGAAGAGGCGGAAGAGAAACCTGGCGCGGTCGCATTTGTGTTGTGGTAGTCGGGTGAGTGCGTCTGACGCGTGTCAAGGTACTAGAAGCGACGTTGATAATATTAAACAGGCAGTTGTGGAATCGCTCACGGAGACACTGCGGCCATGGGTTGACGTGTCTTTGCGTACTTCATGACGACTCGGAGAGTCCTTAAACACATGGAGGTCAAATGCTGGGAAGCAGACGTCAAGGTCGATAACTACCTCTAAAACGTAGGACACATGGGCTCGACGGTTATCCAGATCCGGAGACTAGTATGGGGTTAGGACGATACATGCAATATCACAGTAAACACGGAAATACCACATCATGCTCACGATCTCCTAAAGGGGAATAGTTGCGCGACGACAACGACTTGCCCGAAGACGGCGACAGAGCGAAGAAATGGACAGGGGCGGCGGCTGAGGGGAGGAGGAGGGAAAGAACAGCGATAAAGGTGGACGAAGGAATGTACATGTTGGATTAACAAAGAACGTCGGGTGACTGGTGAGTCGTAGGGTGTATGAATAGTGAGAATGTGGGGGGTGGGAGAGGGAAGTAACCAACTCTAGGCATAATACATGGTGTTTATGTATGTTATATTTCAGACTCAGTCGGGCGGGACGGCTGACACGAACGGTCACAAAATCAGTCACGGGTCCAGTTATTGATTGATTGCAGTATATGTAAAGCTACAGGCCTTGCAGTATTGATACAGAGCTCTCTAAGGGCTACTATGAATGATGATAATCACATGGCAATGAGAGTGTCCGGGTCGAGAATGTCAGCGGTCTAGACCGCCCTAGGCGTGCCAACAGCGCCATCCGCGAACGGATTCGTGGTGCTGACCCGTTTCGCGGGTAGGTCCGGTTGCACACGATGTTCATCATCAAAGCATGTTGCAAATGGGTTGTCAACTATCGCATGTGACGAGGCTCGGGCATGGTTCGTGTATCTGCCGTTCAGAGGTGGTGGCGCAAGGCCCCAATTGCCATTGTGAACTGGTGACGTTGGTGGCGAAGGCGACGACGGCGTCCCCTGCGGAATGGGTCGCACGAAGTCATAATGTATAGGGACGGACAATCCTGGGGGGAGAGGAACGGCTTTGAATGGTGTCACATCAGAGAGCGACGAGCTGTATGAGCTGTCAACCGACTGCGGGAGAGCTGCGCTTGGGCGAGGTTTTGTACGAAGTGGTAGAGTATTAGCCAGAGGTCGTATCCACGGCGTCGGTCTTGTAGCGGGAGATATGGACCATGCGGAAGCAAGTGGCTCGTTACCTGTCTCTTCAACTTGTGGTTCATCCTGTACAATGACTGGGTAGCGATCGCGCTGTGACTGTGGCGGAATTATGTTCGTTTCAATCGTTAAATTGGGAGGTACTTGGCGACGTTCCGGCAAAGGGAACGCCAGGACTTTAGGTTCCCCGTCACTTTCAAAGCTATCGATGGAGCCCCGTCGATTCCACAGGCGTCGCCACCACGGCATTCCTTTCTCTTCCCTTATTTCGACCTCAAAGACTTCCGTCTTGTCACTGTGACTTCCTCGGCTTTGCGCTTCAGGATCGTTATCAGGAACAAGAATCTCTCGACCCACAGCCTTTCGACCAATTGCCATCAACTTGTTAGATGTCTTCCGAGATGATGTATTATCGCCGGACGACTGTGAGGTGGGGTTGGAGATAGTCCGCTCCATTGATCGCTGCCCATGAGCTTCCGCAGCCGACTTTCTCAGTGCCGCGAAGAAGCCGGTCTTCACCGGTGAAGCCATCGGTGTGAAGCTATGCAGCACTTCCTCCTTCTCAGTGACGAATTGTGAAGGTGCGGAATTATTAGACCCATTGTCATGCGACCAGCTGCAAACGACGGTATCGACGTTTCCATGTTGTTGCCGTTGCCACCTTTTGCGTTTGTGTACTTGCCACCATACTTTTCCATACGAATGCCAGAAGATGATGCATAGCGCCATGAACACAGCCACGCCCCAAAGGCCTATAAAAACGCCAAACATTACGCGCTCCTTTTTCAGGTCACTGACGTAACGGTTCACGACGCTACCAACAATACCACCATTCGAGCCATTTGAACCGACGGCTGCTTGGGAAATGGGTTGTGAAGCCTCGTTCACTTGGGCCGGAGAAAGCAGGAGGACAGTCTGATTGATAACCGGGAGGTTTACGTGGAGGTTATCATGCAAGAAGGTGAGTGCGTTTTCGAGTGCCTGTACCTTCGTGCCGATAATGCAGTGCACAAAGTCCTGAGCTGGTTGGTTGAGAATGGTTCCACCAAGTAGACCTGTGACTGTGTTTTGGACGTCCGTGTAAAAGGTGTTAAGAGTGCCGTTCAGAGTGCTCGTTGTTCCATTCACCCAGCCGAACAGGCCGTTATTGATACTAGCCTGCATGGTGGATACCTGTCCGTTGATAGAGTCAGCATAGACTGCTGATTGGTTCTGCATCGACGCGTTCATCGAGTCGGCTATTGTGTTACTAAAAGAGGAAACAGACGCCGACACCTGCTGGGAAAACTTGGCCTGAACAGGGCCCAACGCAAGGAGCTGTAGCTCCACAGATAGTAGTCCAAAGAAACCAATGAGGAAACAGGCAAGTGCTGGCGGATGGAAGACGTAATGGAAGAAGAATTGTAGTTTTACAAACTGACTTGGAGTCAGGTGGCAGACAGCCGCGATCTTATTCGCGAGGCGAGCGAGGAGGGGATGAGTGGAAGTCGCATGCAATGTGAGAAGATTGTGGTCAGTCATACGTAACGAGGGAGTCGAGGTAACTGCAGTCACGTGGTAAACGGTGGGATCCGTTGACCATGCGAGGCGAGTCCTCTCCAGCGACTGCCGGAGGCTTCGCCACTTATACCATTCCAGAAGGCAATGGCCAGCAAGAAGAAGTAGAGCCAAAACAATCAGAAGAATGGTTCCAATCTGAGCAACTTTAATCAGTTCTGAACCCAAATCGTCAACGACTCCAGTGTCGAGCTGGCCACAGAACGAGACGGTATTGATCTGTGGGACAGGGAGAACAGATTCGTTGAAGGAGAAGCCCAGGAAAGTGTCATTAATTTCTTTCTTCACTAACTCGAATGGGGTATCAACGCTACAAGCTTAAGTGTTAACGAAGTGTACGTTTGAGGGCAGAAGAAAATACAACGCACAAGTCTGTAATCTCGTTGCGAAGAGCATCCAAGGATGGGATAGACGAATTGAGGCTTATTAACGCATTCTCGAAGTCGGTAGGCAGTGTAACATTATTTAAAGCGTTAAGGCTGGGAATGCTAAACTGTGGTACGTTGATGCTGGCACCAAACGGAAGGATTTTGTTGATACCGCTGACAGCGGAAGCTATGGCGGAGTTGGCACCAGCCACATCATTCTGAATGGAGGTACGGATGGAACCCAAAGTGTTCTGAACAAACTGCTGGAGCTTTTGAAGATGTTAAAATGAATTGATGCTGATGATGATGTAAGCTGCGTACCTCTTGTACAGCACTGATCAGGATATCAAGACCACCGCGGACAACAAGCTCAATAAAGCACAGAAACGTCGATCGGTAGGTGTCAATAATAAAATTGATGATCGCTTCCATCACGGTGAGAGAAAGTATTAGAGCCTCTCTAGCGCTATTCATTGTACCATTGACTGCGTCGACAATCTGCTTGTTGGTTCCAACCGCCATGTATCTGGGAAGACTGGCGGTGGATGTGGCGGCCTGTTCTGCAGCCTTGCAGCTCGCAAGCAAATTGTTCTTGGCATCTGACACTGCGTTCTCTGCCGAAGCCAGAGAAAGTTGAAGCCGAAATGCGACGAACAGGAGCGAGAGAATTGGATAGGCGAGCCAGGTTAGACTGCAAGGGGCTAAATGAGCGCGTCGAATGCGGCCGAGATGAGGAAAGCATACCTAAGGAGATACGGAAGGGTGAGATACGGCTTAAGAGAAGTGGTGAGCGTAACCGGGTGCTCATAGATTGGAGGTGGAGTTGGCCATCTTGGGGCCGATGAAGACATAATGAAGGGGAATCAAGTCGTTCCTGCGACGTGCCGTGGTATCTGTACTTTCGTGTTGAACGTGAAGAGAGGGGAACGGGTGATTGTGGGGAGGCGGGCGTGAGCGTGAGACGGCTCGCAGTATGCGAGACTGGTTTTCTTTGTACCTGATATACTCGGAATTCAAGGGTGCTGCAGCCATTGTTCCTTCGTGCTAAGCAAAGCCCTTTGTTAGACGCCTGTGACCAGGAACTCGGCCTTTTTGTCCGCGATATATGACTCCTTATTTGTTCTCTCTGAAATTATAGAGGGCTGTGTCCCTTTTAACGTCTTCAGTCTCCATTATAACTTCAAGCTATGCAACGTCGTATGACCACACGGAACTCTCTCAACTCCATCAGGCCACGTCCACAAATTATCAGTCGCGACTGCACGACTTCCTGCGTCGCCACTAGTCTCAAGAACTTTCTAGGCCTTGTTCTAAGTTCTGAGTCTTCGGATTTACCACAGCTTAGCCCTCAAACTTCATTCGACAGTCACGCCTCATCCTTATTGCGGGTCAGCACATAAAAGAAAAAAAACTGTTCAACATGTGATCATTTGAGTACATCAGCGTGCTGTTTTATAAAGGCTGTGCGCCTTATCTGTCCTCTACTCACTGAAAAAGCAGTCATGCGACCAGAGTACCTGTCTGACGGTCCGAAATAATTTCCGACACTGAGCCGTATATAATGACACACCCTTGACAATCCGGCGAATGGAGCACAATAAGCAGTATTTAAGTGATACTCCCAGCAGAGATTCGCAACACAAGAAATCCAGTCACGTATCGGAAATGACAGTTCACACCTTACTTTTCCGAGCTTTGCAGCAGTATGAGCCTTCGTAACTCCATCCTAGCTGTCATTCATTTTCATACATGCTCTGGGGCTTTTGACTTCCGGATAGCTTTTACAATGTAATTTCCAAGTGACAGGTATCAAAGGATGTCTAGTACAGTATGGAAACCCACGCGGATTCGAAAGGCCGAGAGGGTTCGAAATTTCATTATTTTCAGTAAAGTTTGCAATTGTATCGCTGGCTGGACAACTGGCGCCCAACTCGACGCCACATCCTCGCTGATGGCGTTGGTGACATTCACAGGGTTTCCGGCTTCAGGAAAGAGTAGACGAGCTCAACAGCTTTTATCACACTTGGAGACACGCTTCCAATCCCCTAGCTACGCAGGTCCGAAACTCAAAGTCCTCGTAATATCTGATGAGGGGCTGAACATCCCTCGAAGCGCATACAATGGCTAGTCTGCATCTGCGACGCGTATGCGGCTATAGCTTATCCATTGCCCAGATAGATAGTCGCTCAGAAAAACCCGCCCGCTCTGCAATCATTGCCGCCACACAGCGCAACATGAACAAGGATACTATTGTTATTCTCGACAGCTTGAACTACATCAAAGGCTTCCGATATCAGCTGTACTGTGCCGCGAAAGAGGCCGGTATCCGCGTCTGCACAGTAAGTGCTAGTTGAGATTCGACTGTGCTTTAATTTAACTGGCTGATGCGAAGTATATAGGTTTTCGTTGCGGCTACCCCAGACAAATGCAAGGAATGGAATCTAGCCCGGGATGAAAGCCAATCTTATACACCTGAAACGTGAGGTGCTTCAGAAACTAAATTCCTCCCGGCTAATCCAGCTCTGTTGCGTAGGTTAGATAACTTACTCATGCGGTATGAAGAGCCATCTTCGATGGTTCGGTGGGATTCGCCTCTTCTGACTGTCCCATGGGACGAAGAAGGTATCCCTTCCGAAGAGATTTGGCAGGCGATCACAACGGGCGACCTCAAACCTGCTAATCCAGGCACTCGAGCCGTGAGCTTCCATAGACACATCAGACCAATTTCAGGGGTGACTGACAGAATCACAGGCATCTCACGTCCCCGTAGATGCATTACAGTCGCTGGAAAACACGACTGCTACTCTGGTGTCAATGATTATGACTGAACAAGCTTCAACCGGAGGCACAGGTGGTAACATCAGTCTCTCGTTACCAACTGCTCGTCTCCGACTCCAGCTACCAAGCCGCAACGTCACAATGTCCGAATTGCAGCGACTCAAGCGTGCCTTTGTGGGCACACATAAGAAAGCCATAACTCTAGGCGCTACGGAGAGGGGCTCAGTAGACTTTTCAGAGGAAAGGGTTGGTGATAAGTTTGTAGAATACCTGCAACAGAATTTACGACAGTGAATCATCCAAGAAATATAGAGCAAAGTCACAGTCAAGTGAAGCAGTGAGAGGAAAGCATCAAGTATCGTATTATTACATTGCAGTCTGAGATTCAAGAACTATTCGGACCCTGGCTCAACGGTCCTGAATATTGTTTAGAATACGCAGAATGCTGAGGACTGTCGGATTACACATGTTAGCGTATTGAAGGTTACTCAGGCCAAGTGATACATACAGAGATTTATAAAACTAAACAGTTTCATTGGAGTTTCAGCACAGCATCAATAAGATAAGCTTGACACTTACTCCAGGTACAAGCTGATTGCACCCATAATGAACTCATCCGGAGAAAGTCGTTTGTTTATATTGTAGGTCTAGATAGAGGATAAGGAAGGTTCAAAGCACAAGTATAGCAGACTCACGTCGAACACAATATAGCCACTGAACAACAGTGCACCTCCAACCCCATAGACAAGGTCCCAAGTCTTAGAAAAGGGGAAGAACATTCCGACGAGTCCTGTCATGAGGAGGGCGATAATCCCGGCGAATAGGAACGGACCCATTCCAGAAAAGTCCCACTAAAGACATGAATATTTGATTATTCTAGAGTAACGGATGCTCACTTTGGATTGGAATGTGAAAAGTGTGAGCCCGAGGAAGATCCCCAGAGTGATCAACCTGGGTCCAGGGTACTCGTAAGTAATGGGAGAAGGAAAAACAGCGCCACTCACAAGGCTTGGAGAACGATCTTGGTGTCATAGAACGCGATAACGAAACCAAGGGTAAAGGCCTCCAAGACAGTAAATGAGGAGAGGAAAACTAGATTAAGGGGGTGGCTGTGTCTTTTCCAAAAGAGAAGCCCTAGGTTGACAAAAGTCGCCAGGATTGTTACAATGAGAGACCATGAGCTATACAACATAATCAGTGTCAACAGTAAAACATGTGCAAATTGGTTACTGTGTCTGGACCCATACAACGGAAGTTGTGCTCTGAGAGAAGGTGCCACCAACGACGCAGGTAGCCAGCTTCACACGATGAGGCCAATAGGTCATGACATTATAACATATTACTCACAATCTGGCAGACTAGTAATTGTTAGGGCATACTGGCTAAAGATCAAGAGTGCAACGCTTACAGAGTATGGTGTACACTTTCCTCACGAAGGCAGCGCGGATCTCGGGAGCACTTTCGGAAACAGAGACGCCATACTGTAGGACGAGTCAAGATCTAGAAGTTGACACAACGTTGTTCCAACCAACCTTGAAATCGTCTGGTAGATCACCGCTAGACCGATGTCAGCCGCAAGTCTTCATCGCGAATTGTACAACTGTGTCACGCTCACTCATCCGGTTGGTTATATATCCCTCCGGTGCTTGGTCCGGAATGATTAGTGAGGAGAGGCTCAGAAGAAGGGTCTTGGTACTGGGGGGGTGCAGTTGGCATTGGTGAAAGCAAGGATTATGGATGTTGTGGCGAGCGCAGCCCTGGAGCGCTAGCCAAGCTTACTAATCTTACGTAATCATTTAGACGCCCAGTTTGTTCCTCCTCGTCGAACTTGACGACTTCAAGGCTATCCTCAAGACGTGAGTACCTTTCGAACTTCCCTAATCGTCACCCTGGTG
>QFFB01013555.1:0-11261 GCA_003316465.1 Ramaria cf. rubripermanens
CCTATACAAAGGCCAAAAAGAGGGTCCCTGTTCTGCTGCAACCATTGGCCAGATCCTGGGACCAAATAAGCCACAACCATGATGTTGTGGTCATGGGACTGACCAAGGCTGTGCAAAGCAGTGCAGGGCTGTGCAAACCAGAGGAGATGATTAGTTATCTATTCTTACTTTCCCCTGCACAAACAAGCCACTATAGTTACAGGATGGCACTGGATTGTGCAAATAGTTATGAATGACATCACTCGCCTAATAGATAGAAGAACCCTATTTTACATAATCCTGTGTAATATACAATATAAAAGGAGGCCATCTTGCCCCATCAGATCAGCATCCAACTAATCTAGCAATCTAGCTTCTTCTATCACGACTTATCTATCTTACTAAGCTACTAACCCCAGCTAGGGTCTTATACTTGCTTTGCTGTATTGATTCTCAGTTAAGTAGTTGCTTTTCTACTTAGCCACCTAGCCTAACCCACCAAGTGAAATTCTACAGGGTGAGGTTGACAATTGATTTTCTTGTCAATTAGCATCCCAATACCCGAGATGAACTGTTCAGTTGATTTTCCTGTTCAGTGACTTTCACAAGTCAAGTTGAGTCGCTTGCAAAAGCCACCTCATATACTGTCGCTCAATTATTGTTGTGCATTGACAGATCATCAGGTCAATCCATCTACAAACTCTCCTATCAAGCACATTCCCCTCAATTTGGAATACACTTGGACCCCAATAGTGTCCTAGAACCTATGAACCTTGGTTTATTACTCATTGCTGCTAAAAAATGCATTGTCTTCCAGCTGTATTAACTTGGACTAGTTATTACATAGATTTCGACCAAGGTAGAAATATTAAATTATTTCCGGAGTTGTGCTGCAGCAGTGTTTACTATTCCAATAGTCTCATAAATGACATGTTCTGATAGATTGCAGAGTTAGCAATAACACCAAAGTCTTGAAGGGTTCCAAAACAGCAGCATGACCCAACTCAGTCATGAGGATTCAAGAAGTCTCTTCATTGGTGCCTTCATAACCAGCCCAATGGACCAGGTATAAGAGGTTACAGGGTCTTTGACAGCGATCAGTCTTTGAATCCAATATCTCAGAAATCTCATACTCAGGCTTGCCATTAATTTTAACTGGTGGAGGTGGTGGCTGAATACACTCCAGGATGGAGTTCAGAGTTGCAGGTTCAAGCATAGAGACATGGAAGACCGGGTGGACGGCAGGTATGCCGTCTGGAAGCTGAAGAGTGTAAGAATAGGAACCAGCTTGGGCAATGATCTCAAAGGGGCCGAGGTACTTCTCAGTGAGCTTCTTTGAAGGCCGAGTGATTCAGAAGAATCACGCTTTGACAAATGCAGAGGATCCTATAGCAAACTCAGGGGCCAGAGCATGCCGAGCATCAGCCAAAACCTGGTACTGAGACTGAGTGAGTTTAATCTCCTCTTTCAAGGCAGCATGGAGCAGGTCAAGGTCAATGGCGAATTCTCAAGCTTGGATGGATGTGAGGTCCGGTTTGGGGTGAACCATGAGGTTTGGGTGATAGCCCTTGTTAGCATAGAAGGGTGAAATACCCGTAGTAGCACTAGGGGCATTGTTGTAAGCAGCCTCTGCAAGTGGTAGCAAATCAGACCAATTATCTTGCTGATAGTTGCAATATACTCGGATGTACTGTTCCAACATTTGGTTAACACATTCAGTTTGACCATCGCCTTTGGGGTGATAACCTGAGGTAAAATGCAACGTCATGTCGAGAGCCTTACCGAGGGACCGAAAGAAGTGTGATACAAATTTGGATCTGCGATCGGAGGTGACATGCAAAGGTACTCCATGCTTAGAGAAGACATATAGCATGAATAGCTTGGTGATGCTATGACTTAGATCACATACAAGTGGTACACAACTTGCAAAAGTCAATAACAAAGGTCCGAAGTCCTGGCCAAGTGTATTCTTGGCATATCAGGGCTAACATCTTGTTCTGACCGAAGTGTCCCAAGAGTACATGGTCATGTTTGTACTGTAGCACTTGGAGTTGGAGGTTGTTGGCTTCAGGAATGTAAATTCGGTCATAGGAAACCATTGTCAGTTTTCATCCATCTCGGGTCAGTGTCATCACTGAGATGCTTTTTGGCCACAGGGTCAGATGTCAGGTTGGCTAATATATCAGCATGAAGCTGTTCAGAGTCCATCAAGGTGCTCGCTCGGAGTACGGGTGCAAGTAAGTAAGTGGCATGAATGATTCTGAGAGTTGTTGGTGAATATCAGCCATAGGTTCTGAGGATTGACTTGGACATAGTCATTACCTCCCTCTTTAGGGTAGATATCCCATTGTCTAGTTAAAGTGTTGGGCTTTGTGCTGAGTTTTCCGGGATGGAACCAAATAATGAGGTTGAACTGTGATAGGTATTTGGACCAATGTGCTTGTCTTCATGTTTAAACCTTAGCGGTGGAAAAATACTCCAGATTTTTGTGGTCGGTGATGATGTCTATCGGGGTTGCTGAACCCTCAAGATAGTGTCTCCAATGCTTGAAAGCTTCAAAAATTGCCAGTAGCTCTTTGTCATGGACATTATAATTGAGCTCAGCACTGGAAAATGACCACGAGTGAAAGGCGATCGGATGTAATTCACCTTCGGAGTTGAACATAGAGAGGATAGCATCGAGGGTGTAATCTAAGGCATTGGTTTTGACAACCAGAGGCTGGTTGGGAATCCAGTGCGTAAGGATTGGGGCCGAAGTGAACGTGTTCTTCAAGTAACTGAACGACTTCTGATATTCTTTGGTAAAAACCCATGGTGTGCCTTTCTGGATAAGCCGAGTGAGGGGAACAGTTATATCCGAGTAATTGTGAATGAAACAATGGTAGAAGTTGGCAAAACTGAGGAAGGATTGGATGTCTCTAATCTTCCAAGGTTTGGGCCAGTCTTGCATTGTTTGTACCTTGTCGCGGGCCATGATGAGTCCTTTGGTAGATAGCATATAACCAAGGAACTCCACAGAATCTTGGTGCCATTTGCATTTACCTGCTTTGGCATAGAGGCCGTATTTATGTGGCCAGCATAGTACTTCACAGATGTGTTCCCTGTGCTGAATGGGGTCATTGGAGTAGATGAGAATATCATCAAGATAGACAACAATACATTCATCTAATAAGTCTCCTAGAATATCATTCATGAAACATTGAAAAACCAAGGGGCCATTGGTAAGACCAAAAGGCATGACCAGCCATTCAAATGAACCATCATGGGTTTGGAATGCCATCTTCCATTCATCTTCATTGGCTACCCTGACTAGATGGTATGCATGCCGAAGGTCAATCTTAGTATAGATACAAGCTTTGCGAGGCATGTCCAGTAAGTCGGTAATCAGGGGATGCGGATATCGGTCTTTCTTTATAATCTTATTGAGAGCTCGGAAGTCTACACAGAGCCGAAGTGTGCCATCCTTCTTTTTAATGAAGAGGACAGGAGCTCCGTGCAGAGACCAAGTGGGCTGAATGAAACTCATGTTCAAATGCTCATCAATGAATTCTTAGAGCATAGCAAGTTCCAAGGTCAAGAGCAAGTACAACGGAGGTTGAGGAGGTGTAGCTCCCTCTTCTAGGTTGATTTTCAGGCCATAGGTTCGGTGGGGTGGCAGGGCATCAGCCTTAGCCTTACTGAAGATGTTGGTGAAGTTATGATACTCCTTTGAGACTTCTTACAGATCCACCTGTTTGGGGGGGGGGATGACACCAAATAGGCCGAGACATTGGCCGTGGTGAGGTTCAACTAGAAACACTGGGTACCTTCCATTTAACAGGCACACACAAATGCAGCTGCATTGATCAAGGCAACCTTGGGTGCTTCAAGCTTCAGGGTAGGCACCGCGGGGGGTGCAGGGTTTGGGATGAACTCAGCCAAGGAAGCACAAGCTGAAACTGACAGACTGTTTAAAGGAACACCTAGGAGGGTTGTTCAGAACATAATACTGCCCAATACCCAATCAATCAATGGATTGTAGCGGGTGAGCCAGTTGTGTCCAAGAACTACCGAAACAGACATATCTAAGGGGGTGACATAGAAATCTACGGAACGGGTGTGACCATGGGGGAATTGGATTGGTATAACTACTGATTTGGTGATTATCGAGTTTGTACTACTGTCAAACAGGTGAAGCGGTATAGACAAAATAGACTGTGTTTTCAGACCATATTTACAAACAAAAGTGGAGTCAATGAAAAAATGGCTAGAGCCGGAATCTACTAAAGCTTTGAAGGATACATGAGGGATAAGGTCGGAACATAAACTAACTACAAGAGACATAGACATGGAAAAAGTGGAAGCATTGAGTCTTACCTCCCTTTGTGTGCAACCCGAGTCAACACAACCCTCAGAATGCATGGAGGCCGAAGGGTTGCTGACTATTTTTTTGCCTCAGAGGCCTTGGCCAAACTTTTGGCTTTACCTTCGGTAGCCTTCCCATTGGACACCTGAGTGGCTCATCCTCTTGTGGACAACAGACAGTCACGCACGACCTGACCTCCCTTGCCGCAAAGTAGGCAGAGGTTATTGTCCATGTGACACTGTTGTTCCTGTGGAGTAAGCTTGCCATCTTTCCCGAGCTTGTCTGTAAGGTTGGGTTTCTTAGGCTGCTGGTTGGCCTGTCCCTTTGGCTTGTCCTTCTCCTTGGATGGGTTGGAGTTGGACTTGGGCTGGGCATTAGAGTTGCCAGCTGGAGGCTGACAGTTGGGGGCAGGGTTGGCTCGGTTTGCTTTGTTGTTCTTGACCTCGGGTTTTGGGGCTGAGTGACTCTTGCAAGAGAGCTCAAATCAACGTTCCCAGTACCGTTGGTCGATTTTCTGAATGAGGTCACGAAGCTCATCCAAGCCTCAGGGTTTATCAAAATATACCATCTCATCTTTGATTCTCTTTAGGAGCGTCATATACGCCCGTCAGTAGAGAACCTGGTTGTTGTGCTGAAGCAATGATGCGAGTCAGTAGAATTCAATGAAAAAATGGGTGGCCTTGTGATTGTCCTTCATAACCAGTTGTTCAAGTTCAACCTCGGCATCAGCTTTGAGATCGTAGGGACCAAAGTTATTGTAGAGTTTGTTGGTGAATGCCTCAAAGTCACATAACCAGCCGGGTTTGTTTCTCTTGTTGGTCAGGTAGGGTTAAAAATAGTTGAGAGCCATACCCTTCAAGAAAGACAAAACATAGTTGACCTTGGCTGACTCATCTCAAAACAAGTTTGGCCAGGAACGGAAATTGAGCCTACACTGAAGTAAGAAGCCTCTGAGTTTCTTCAGGTCTGAACCATCAAACCGATCAGGTTCCCGAAGCTTAGCTTTCAAGGGTTCTTGCTTGCTGTCAGTGACAGTGTTAGCAAGCCTAGTCATTGCATTAAAAAATGCCATGATGGGCTCTTGGTCCAGAAGTGCATGACCTTCCCTGGGATTAGGGTTGGGTGGGGGGTTATCATCTGTGCCTTCTGTGGTGCTGTCGTCAGGGTTGGAGGGTTTGCTCAGGTTGCCATCTCTGGGGTTTTGGGATGCTTCCAAACGTCCTCAAGGTTCCTCAGAGCCCTCATTGATGATGTCTTTGATATGGCCTTGGGGAGCGACTCAATGTGCTGGACCTGGCAACGGATTCTGATAACGGTTATGGAATGGGGGGTTTTCCTGGGGTGGAACAGATTCTGTCCTTGCTCTGCGAGACTGGATGGTTGGAGTCAGTCTGCTAGCATTGTGTACTGAGGATCTGGCTGTGATGGGCATAATATAACAGCCGAATGTAGGAGTTCTGATATACTGTTAAGATGCATACTGACAGGTGATACTGATATACTCAGCTGAGGGCTGAGTGGGGCCAGGTGGAGGGACTTGGCTTCAACTTATTAGTGTTGCGCCCATGCGGCTGTCTGTCCTTGTATTTTGGACTGGGGCCTGAGGGCCAGTTCACTGAGTAGAGCATAGGCTTAGGGGGAATACTTTGTTGATATCAGAACTGAGTAGCATACATGTGGAGAGTGAACTTATATACTAAGTGTGATATGGGGATCGGGGGATAGGGTGACTGAAGGTCACATGATACAGGCAGGGTAGAATGTACTAAGAATAAGGCGAGTAAGAATAACAGAAATATAACAGGGGGTGTGACTGAGTATGACCAAAATAGGCCAGAGGCCTGAGGTATGTGATCTGAAGTCCCAAGGTACACTGAGATCCAAGGTGAACTGGGATCTAACACCAGGGCAAGCACCCATGCAAGCTTCCCCTCATAGTTAATGACCTTATGGTGCCTGTTGAGAGCTTGTTTCATGCACAGTGAGTTGGGGTGTTTGTCATATATCCATGCACCCATGAGTTTGTTGAGCTCAGTTTGGAATTCAGCAGTTTTTGTTGGGTCAAGGGTTAGTCCATCATTTTCAGGATTGGATGTTTGGTTTGCATCGTTCTTTGGTGGAAGGAATGGATTTGTTGACTTCTTTGGTTGGCTTTTGCCCTTTCCTTTAGAGTTCACAGCATCCTTAACCTTGACCGCTTCACCTAAATAGTCAAACATCTGTCAAAAAATTAGCTACAAGATGAAATAAATACATACAAGAATGACTTACCTTTTTAGAGAAAATGATGTCAACACCAGCATCATCACTACATTTAGCAGTATGTGCTGGCCACCTGGACTTCAACTGCTCCCAGTCATTCTCATCTGCAAGGGGAAATGTTAGCTTCATCAGATCCTTGAAGAAGTGGCAGATTAGTTCCGGGTGGTTCTCTTTTGGTATTTTGTCAAGTCCAATGACACTTTCAATTGCTAACTAGTGGTGAGAGAATGCTGTACTGAGGTCAGTGAGGTAAGGGCAGTAGATGATGACTTGGAATTGGTTGCGAGTTGGGACACTGAATGTAATGGCTAGATGAGGGACAACCGGCAGTCAATAAAACAGATACTGTAAAAACAAATAAAAAATTAAAAAAATACCTTGTGGAACATTATTACTTGTGCCCTTCCTTATTGCTTTGTGCTTAGCAGGGAGTGCATTGAACTTGAGCTCAGGGCCATCAAGCTCGCTATCATTGTTGTTGATGTCCCCTGGTTCATCCACGTATTTGATGTCACTTGATTCTTGCCTGACCTGTCGCACTGCACCCTCAGCCTGCTCATTTTCCTTAGCAAGAATGAGGCTTGCCTCCTCCTGGGCCTCTTCAATCATGCTCAGTGCCAGTGCATCTAGCAATTCTGCATGGGGGGCAACTGCCTAAACAGTACTAGTATCAGGTAGAGAGGTGGGGGGTGGGGATATGTTTGCGAAATCTGAAAGGAAATAAGTTAGTAGTAAAGTAGATATAGATGTGAGAAGAAACTTACCGAGTATTGCTCTTGGCAGAGCTAGCGGCAGCTGCAGCTTTTGAGCCACTCCTTTTTTCCTTGCCAGTAATGATGTCAGGCTCCTGGGATGCAAGATGACTTGATGGTATTTGAGATCACCATCCTTCAATGATTTGAGCAGGATCAAGGACATCATGCTGGCACAACTTCAGTTTAGTTCCAGAGACCTTGGGTGGATCAGGAGGCCTGTTGACAGTTTCAAAGGACTGGGGTGTATCCTTTTTCCAAGGCATTGGGAAGCTGTGAGGAGGATAATGAGTCAAGCCAAGCACAGTTGAAAAGTCAAGCCAAGTGCAGTTGTTATGCTACAGAAACATGCATGGCTGTGACTACATGACATGTTGGTCACCTCGGGCCACAAGCACCATTTACTGGCTGGGAGGGCCACACACATGCAGAGGTTGAATTTTTATTTATTCAGAAAGTATATATATATGTATAATATATATATTGAATTTTATATCAATTATTCAAGCCTTATAAAAGGCTTGAAGCCCTGTACTGACTCTACATATATGCAACCTTTCCCCTTTGCCAGCAACTGAAGTATGTTACTCCAATAGTTACACAATATTTATGGCATTATACTACAGTATTCTTACAGAGCTACAGCTATCATTGATGGTGTTTCCAGGTAGAGTACCTCATATAAGCCCCACATATCTACATTTCCAATATGAGATGATTGTTGAAATCGTTCTTAGCAATTGTACATACAAAAGGCACGTGAGTTTGGGTCCGAATTCTCTTCCCTCAGTTGTTCAAACCACGACTGAGGTGAGTGGTTCTCACAAAGATTGCCTACCTGTACTTATATCGACCTGTACTAGACTGACGAAGTACAGGTAATGCTAGAGTTGTTCAAACCACGACTGAGACTGACGAAGTACAGATCTCAATAGGTTATGGGCCCCGCCTGTCCAAACTAACAGGCGTATATTGAGATTACTAGCAAATTAGACATTAGCACACTTGCTCGAATATACCAATGACAGGTGCAACACCTCAAGCCAATCCAGCAACCACCATGCTGACACCAGCTTCATTCCCCACATCCGTAAAACTTGAGAAATTTACACATTTAACAGAAGATACCTATGAGACATGGGCCCACACTGCGAAGGCAAATCTGGTCGTTGGTGGCTATTGGATGTTTTTTTTGCGGCAAGGTGCCAAGGCCTGCTGCAGATTTCGATAATTGGGATCGTTTCAATCTACAACTAGTTGTGTACCTTCAGACACGAATGCACCCGACTCTCCAGCATCATCTCGATGACATACAGACCGCAGAAGAAGCTTGGGAAAAACTAAAAGAGAAGTTTAGAGAAAAAGGGATGGTTGGTCAGCTCAACTTATTGCATACAGCACTGCGTACACGATTCACATGCACCTCGTCAAAAGGGATCACAGAAATGATCCATGAACTCAATGGCGTTATCAACCGCTTATTTGAAATTGGAGTCCCTACCTGAGAAGAATGGAAGGCCATGTTTTTCCTGCATGCGCTTGGAGATGATGGTGAATTTGAGATGATGAGAGAGACACTTGAAACTCTACTCGCAGCTCAATCCCTTACATCCCAAAAGATCATTGAATGCCTCGAACATGAGGTGTAATGACTCAAGGGCCAAATGGAGGAAAAAGACGCACAAGAGACCGCATTCCTGGCCCAGTCCAAAACAAAGGCCAAGAAGCAAAAGAATGCTGGCTGCTCAAACTGTGGCTATACCAACCACACACTTGAGAAGTGTTTCCGACCAGGGGGGCCTATGAATAGGTCGAAGGAAGAGGCAAAGCTGAAGGAGAGAGAGACGAAACAGAAGCGTAAGAAGGAGCCTGAAAAGGCACATGCTGTGCAGGATACTGATTCTAGTGACTCCGATGAGTCTGCATATGATGCTGCAGCAGCTGCTGTCACACACAAAGAAGAAGCAATATACCTGGCGCAAGTGACAACTAACTCCAGGCGCTCAAAAACTCCCTACTCCCCGGCAGAGTCCTTCAATGATTCTGACTACTCTATGGTTGCATCCTCTGACCAGCCAGCCAACCCAGAGCAGGATATGTGCTCTATCGCTTGGACAAAAGACAATACTAGCGATGCTCAGCTATCTTCTATCATTGTGGAACTGTGCTCTCAACAGGAACGTGCAGCTGTAGCAGCAGCAGGCGAAGGAGATCCCTACCATATGGATTCCGCTGCTACATCCTCCTGCTCTCCTCACCACTCAGACTTCATTAAGTTAGTGCCAATAAAGGCTCGACCTATCAAGGGTGTCAATGGCTCGGCAATTGCAGCCATCGGTATTGGTAAGATAAAGCTTAGAGTCGGAAAGGGACACCGCATCATACTCAAGGATGTTCTCTATGCACCACATGCTGCACTGCGCCTTATTTCCATGGGCAGACTGGCTGATGACAACATGAGTGTCACCTTCAAAAAGGAGAAATGCACAGTCCATAACAAATCAGGGAAAATACTTGCAGAAGCCTCTTGCAAGGAACAGGGTCTATACATGCTGCTTGGAAACCAGCCGAAAACCAAATACTCTTTCTTAGCTCGAGCTATCCCATCCATCGCTACCTGGCATAAATGCTTGGGCCACGTCAGCTATCAGTCTATTATAAACATGGCAAAGCATGGCATGGTAAAAGGTATGCCCACAGACCTTTCCGCTGCACCTCCCGTATGTGAACACTGTCTCCTTGGAAAACAGGCAAAAACACCAGTCCCACGCATATGGGAGGGGGAGAGGGCAAAGAGGCCACTGGAGATAGTCTACTCGGACTTAATGGGACCTGAGGATGTCCCCATGGCAGGTGGTGCGGTCTACCTAATGAATATCATAGATGATTTCTCTAGTTTTCCATGGGGATTTACCCTCAAAAAGAAATCCAATGCACAACAAATTTTCCAGGACTTGAAAAACAGAGCTGAGTGAGAGACTGGGCAATCCCTAGGTATTGTGCGAACCAATGGTGGGGGAGAATACTCAAGTGCCGAATATGAAGCTGTACTCCGCAAACATGGAGTCGAGCATCAGTACACAGCACCATACACATCAGCACAGAATGGGAAATCCGAGCGTTTACACCGCACAATTATGGGCCAAGCACGTGCTATGCGATCTGATGCAAATCTTCCACCAAATCTATGGGGAGAATGTGTTATGGCAGCATTTTACTTAGCCCAGAGGATACCTACTCGCTCATTAAAGGGCAAGACCCCCTACAAAGCCCTCTATGGGAGGAAGCCCTGAGTATCTCACCTCCGTGAATACGGCTGTCAGGCTTTTGTCCTTATTCAGAACAAAGCAAACCCCAAGATATACAACCGCTCAGAGGAATGTGTCCTAGTAGGCTACTCAGCTAACTCTAAAGCATACTGATGCTGGCACCGACAACAGAAACGAATACTCACCTCATACAATGTCTCATTCATCGAGTCACAAGACACTATGTCAAGAGTTCTGCATAAGGGGATGAAGGGCAACAGAAGACAATGTGGAAATGGCAAGTATATCACCATTGACACGTCCAGTGAGAGTGACGATGAAAGCCAAGTCGAAGAGGAGGCCTCAGACGGTAATACCATCCTTAACACACATGAGCATCAACCAGGCGAGATCCAACCCCGAGACAAAGATTGTGAGGTTGAGGAGGATACTAACACTGGTTTGGACCATCCACGACGTTCAAGTAGAGAACCACAACCATCAGCAGGTGGTGCAGCCATGCGCGGTATCCCACATGCCAGCAGACTTGATCGTGCACGAGAGGAAGTACGTGCAAGTGCTGCTCACAAGAAGGCATATAAATCTCAGCCACGAGTGTGTAGGAACCACCTTGGCTTGGAAAAATCTCGAAAAAAAAGGATTAAAATCTCTGTA
>QFFB01013590.1:0-82344 GCA_003316465.1 Ramaria cf. rubripermanens
GATTGAACTTTATAATTGTGATTAACACCACAGTTTAGAGTTTAGTTCAATGGTTCCAAAACACTGACTGTCATCTTACAGGTCATGGTGGATGCCCATCCCTGATAATAAATGGGTGCTCCACCACTATATCAAAAAAGTTCAATATTCTATCAGCCTCCCAGCTGGTAGACTTGCACCAGTCTATAAGTATTCCTTACACAAATTCAACTATCTTCAAATCATGTAACTCTAGGACTGGGTTCAGTCCAGCTGGTAATTTTTCAAAGTAGATGATCACGTGACCCACAAGAGATCGTGTGGAAACACGCAAAATAATAAAAGTGCATTTTCTGTGTCATATATAACTACCTATAAACCTATGCAATCTCATGTTCGGCAAGTAGCTGAAAAGGAATAGGTCAATGAGATGTAGATACGCAGTGTCAAGTATTACCATATTCGGTATTCCGTTCGAGATGGGATAAACGTGTGAACAGTTAGGACATATCATTTTCCCGTTTTCAACATGAATCTGGTGCCTGCGTTAGACATATGTCCTTTTGTTGGAACCTCAACATACTTCTAGAAGTACATGGTGCAAAGCTTTGAGAAGTGTCTCATCTATGTTTTCTGCCTCGGGCTGTTGCTCAGGTAAGGAATTATCCCCGAGCTTTGTATCGAGTCCTGAGTGTCATAACCCAGCAAAATATATTGAATATACCTGTCTCAAAGCCTTCACAAGAGCTGACCACTCTAGCTTTGGAAAAAAACCTATTAGGAAGTCACTATTGAACTCGGCCTCCCGAATTTCGGTTTGAGCATCGTCAAATGTAAGAGGGAAGTTATTCGAGGTGCATCCTTTGGCATGGCAGGCAAGCAGATTGTGGGTGATCAGCCGAACCATAGCTATGGGAGTGTGAATGGGATGCGGGGTAGGAGTGGTTATTCCCGAAGCTCCGCTTTGGAAATAAGCTATAGCTCGTGTATTTGAATTGCTTTTGCAAGCATTCATTGAAATTTTCGTTTCTTAATCGGCCTAAACCTCAGCCAATAAACGAGTACATCATGACGATATACAGTCTCTACATATACGACCGGCAAGTTTCCTTGATATTGTCAGATTGCTGGTGTTGCGACTAAAGCTTTACTAGACATTGCAATTGTATCTATTATCAGGACTGGCATCGTGTGAAGCGACCAAAACCTGCTGTTGAAGGCAACCTACTCCCTGCAGTCTCCCGATCAGTTGCTCCCCGGGCTTTTGACTCTACAGTCCCTCAAGTCTCGTTTGGTAGCCCACGTAATACTTTGAGCTCTTCCTCTGGAGTTGTAGTCGCACTTGGCGACTTGAACGACACGGTATCCTCGCCTACGGCGATATCTACGTCTCCGACACCTCCAGTGCCCCCGCAGCCCAGTGCTGGGCTGCCTTTTGATGAAGAAGCCAAGCTAGTGTATGGCGTCATTCTTTCCCTAAGGAATATGGTAAAGAAGTTGTCAGGAAGGTCAGTTTCTTTCATGATCGTCATATATATCTAGTGCAGACTTTCCACCTTGTCCTTGTTCAGGGAAGAGCAGTTCGTTGCGTATCGGACTTCAACATACAAGTTACACCTTCACGAAACGTCGTCTGGGTACAAGTTCGTCATGCTCAGCGACCCTCAAGCTGAGTCCCTGCGATTTATCCTCCGGCAAATATACACAGGCCCATTCCTCGAATATGTGGTTCGCAATCCTCTGGCTGATATGGATTCTCGAGAGCATGGCATTGATAATGAGCACTTCCGAAACGGCACGGATAGACTGCTGAGAGGTTTGTCCATTTTTAACTAGTTTAGTGTTTGCTATTATGTATATACACCCAGAAGTTGAGATTATTCAGCCAACAAACATCTAAATCGTATTCCCACCCGACTGTTGCTATCCGATAATTAGGATATCTTGCTCATTGTGTGGTTCCACCCCCATGCTGTCATCTGTAGTCAAGACAGGGTCTCCTCTACTGTCACTTTGCCGAAGTTCCTCCTTTTCAAATTGTTCTCTAAGGACACTCAACAGCGATGTCTTCATCCGTTTTTCGGCCTTCCCGTCGTTGTCCCCGTCGGTAGTGTCATCGCCGGCTACCGCCTCGTCCAAGGCGAGCTTCGTCTGACCCAGGCGGTACATGTCCTCCTGAAGCAACGTAAATCATGGTGGGTGAGACGGAGCCAAAAGGGAAATACCTCTATTGTCGACTTGGTGATCAGCTTGATCACCTCAACGTCTCGCTTCTGGCCTATCCTGTATGCACGGTCCGCTGCCTGACGATCGTTGTGCGGATTGAAGTCCTGATCGAAGAGGACTACCACGCTGGCGGCCGTAAGATTGATACCCATACCACCGGCTTTTGTAGACAGTAGGAAGACGGAAATAGATTCGTCTTCGTTGAATTCATCCACAAGAGATTGTCGGACATCGACAGCCGTGGATCCCGTCAGAACAAGGAACTTTGTCTTCCGATGCTTGAGAACAGCTTGCAAAATGTCGAGTATTTGTGTAAACTAGAGGCAAAGGTCATTAGATGTTTAGAGATTGAAGTTGAGCACATCTAGCCATTTGGCGTACCTGTGAAAATATCAGAATCCGGCGGCCCTCCTCTTCGTACCTATCCAATAAGGTGAGAAGCATTGAAATCTTCCCAGCATCTTCGAAACAATTGGCTTCTTTGGCGAACTTCCTTGTAGACTAGAAATCATGCGCTAAAGTCAGACATGAATACTATACATAGAGAAACCATCTGACCTTGTACTTCAGACTGAACGCTTGTAGCTCAGCATCCGTCATGACCTCCATGTCCTCGACGATGAAATTATAGTTACTTCCGCTGAATTCAGGTTCCATCATGCATTGCTTAGCCATGACTTTGATCGCTGCGTCATCAAACAGCCGGCGGAAGAGCATGGGGTGGGATGCGGCCTTCCTTAGGTCCATTAGCACGTTTGTCGAGGTGTCCTTGGATTTTTTTGTCTCACGCGGCCGCTTCTTCACTCTCCCATCAGCGGTAGTGTCGGACGGAGGTGTCGCGGTCGCATCTAACACGGCCTTGCGAGACCGCTGAAGGGCGTCACGGTATATCGCCTTCTGAAGCGCTGTCATTTCGCACCACTCGATTCGCTCCGACTTCTTTGGTAAATCCTTCAAGACCTGCCAGCCCGGTTCATCATCTTTGGTGACACTAGTTCATGTGAGGACAAATTACCATGTCCTTCCGCCGGCGAAGAACGAAAGGTGTCATCATCTTTTTGGCCCGCGACACACGATCACGCGAAAGCAAACTAAGGTGCTGGTCTGCCTTGACCTTGAAGATCGCGCGGAGGTTGGTGACTACGTCAGTGAAATAACGAGGCAGGATGAAATTCATCAATGACTATCCATTTGTTCTATTAATATCAACTGTATTCCGGATGATGGGGATAGTCACGTACCACAAGCTCCTGTAGATTATTCTGTAACGGAGTGCCAGTGAGAAGCAAACGCCACTTTGACTCTATCTTCATTAATTGACCATAACGTTGCGAATCAAAGTTTTTCAGGACATGGCCCTCATCAAAAATGCAGCACTATTGGGTGCCAAAAATGTGGATATGGTTTAGAGAAAAAATTGGGTGTATCGAAGCCTACCTGCCAATCAAACTTGCGGAAAAACTTCCGATCCCGATCATCACCTTGAGCAAGGTTGTACGTCGTTATTAGGACATTCCAAGTCTGATTCCGCAGCTCGCTCCGCAGCTCCATACGGTCCTTCTGTGATCCATAGTATGCTTGAACTTCAATCGACGGCGCAAACCGGTCAAACTCGCGGATCCAGTTCTCCAATGTAGACGACCTAAAGTGCACAATTAAGGGGGAAATATATAATAGCCATAGGGTAACTCACGGCACAATAATGAGATGAGGCCCCCCCTGACCCCGCTCCTTGAGAAGGGCCAAGAACGCGATTACTTGAACAGTCTTCCCCAGACCTGGGAAGTAACAGGGTTTATAACACAGAAGGCAGGGTGTGTAGGGTTACACGCACCCATTTCATCAGCAAGAATGCAGCTCAAGTTTCTCCGGTACAGAAGGTTCATCCAGTTAACTCCAAGGAGTTGATATTCCTTGAGCTGAACGGTGTCGGCAAGGAGCGATGGCTGTGTGGAAATATAATCGCTATCGAGGTCCGTCTCTCCGACAGGCAATACATCCAATGCCAGAGCGCCATCGTTGTCGTCGAAGGGTGTCGACGCCTGGGAAGTTGAAGCTGTTGACACCGAGTTATGAGTCCACTTGCTGATAGCCTCCTTCAACTGGTCACCGACGCGCTCACAGCCTTCGAGCACGTCATCCACGCTCTTGTAGCCTCTGAACATTTCTGTACAGTATGTCAAGATATGAGAGCTTAAACCTGTTTTGTTGCGTCGCGAGAGCTTCGAGTAGAAGTCTGCAGCATCAGGAAACGGGCGAAGTCCCATGAGCGTGTTAGCTTGCTGCGCGGTGATACCTACGCAGACATTCAATAAAGAATAGCTCGGGATGCCTAGCTGTACTCACCTGTCAACTCGACCAGCGCCCCCGACTCGCACTCGTTGAGCCACTTCAACGCCTCGGCCTGGTAATACTGTTCCTCTCGGTTCTGCGAGAACACGCCATCGTTGGAGTCGCTATCAGGTTCATCACTATATTCTGCTTCCGAACCGCTTGAATCAATTCTACGCTTAGCAGCCTTACGTCTGGAAGGCTTTGAAGCCAAGGGGCTCATCACAGGGTCCAAGAGAGGCTGCACAGGCATCATAGTCATTTTGGCAGGAACAACAGTTTGAGATGCAGAGAGGCCTTGTCGTTTCGCATAAATCATTGACTTTTTGCCTTTTTCCCGCTCTGCCGCACGCTTATTGCTGCCAATGCCGCTGACAGAATACGTAGCGGAGGTAGAAGGTGGCGGAGTCACGGCAGAATCAGGGCCACGATCATGGTTCCACGATGGGTCCTGTATCAAGGCAGTAGCAGCTTTCGAGTCACCGTCACAAAACTTGAATGCGCGAATGACGCGAATTCTGGGATGTGAAGGATGAGTGAAGACCAGGGTGTTGAGCTCAACCGAATCCACAGTCTCTGTCTGCTCAACATCCGGCCTCCGGCCTCGAACTAGCCTCGACTTGGTGTGACCCAAAAGATCTGCCGGGCTAGGCATACTGTCTGAATCAGAAGTGTCCTCGCGAGGAGGAGGACGAGTATTAGCCGCCGACGTGAAAGGCCGTTTTACCTCGGGAGAACTTTCGATAGTAATGGGATTAAGAGACGAGTTTCCCCAATTTATTCTTTTGCGAGGGGGGCCGAGATCGTCGTCATCGTCGTCCAGATGCTTCCCCAAGTTGGACATGACCGAGGGTCGAGGTTCAGAGACCACGGGGACGTGGGTGGACATCCTGAAGCCACTTGGCGCGGACAAGGGGTCGACTTCACGGCGTATCCTTGGCAGAGACGGTAGCGTGTGTTCTAGAGGCATGACAGAACTGAAAAAGTGAGACTGATGAGGTTTGTATGTCAACTCCAAATGCGATGAAACTGGTGGCATGGGGCCGGAAGGACTTGAGTCTGGTGCTAGGACAGTTTCTACATGATTCCGCTGTGTGGATGAGGCAAAATACGGTGGATGCGCGGTGCCGTCCCTAGATTGGGCTGGGACTGGGTAGGCCGACGTCGAGGAGCCAGAGGGAACGGGAACCTCAGGAGTATGAGTACCATTAACCCGAGCCTGCTTTGCAGTCTTCTTGAACTTGAGATTTTGAAGGGCAGCTGTCTACAATGCAAGAGAGATACGGCGGGTCAGTCACATCTCACAACGGCATTCTAATGGGAGGTAAGGGATAGTCACCCTATTCGCGGCCTGGGTACCGGTCTCAAAGGACATGATGGTCCTTCAGCAACGCGAAAGCAGCCAGCTGGGGTATCGTGGACAATGAAGTGAGGCTGGGCGCGACGCGTTCAAGCAAATTACCTCCGCGTGGCGGAGTTCATATCGAGCCTTTTCCTCAGACGCCTCCATGTTATGAAGAGCCATGGATGACCTGCGTTGGAGGGATGGGGTCTGCAGCAGATATGGTATGGCCCAGCACGGAACAGCACAACCGCAGGTGTTCATCTGTAGCCCGTCTCCGAGTGGGTCAGGGTCTTCTCATCGGTCGCGTAAATGACAAATGCAGGCAAGACCGATCTGTGTTCTGGACCGCTTGCTCGTTCCAGATCATTCATCGTTGTGGTCATTCTCATTTGGCCTCCTCACACAGGGCAGGCTGCAGTAGCGTGAGTCTGTTTTATGTCTAAAATTGTGCTAAACGACGCCATCTTTGTTGTCTGCTTTCACCGCTGAACGCCCACGCCACCGTCGTCGTGGAAGTCGCATTGCTTTCGCGATATATGTCGTTTGCTAGTGTTCCGCACCCACAAATCACTTGTCGTCTTTGCAAACGTCCACCCGAGTCTCACCCAAAGCCGACCTTGTATTCCCAAATACCTCTGAAGTCTAGTGTCCTATGCTAAAGAGCGCAAGCGCAGTTCTTTCGACTCAACAGAGCTGGACACTGCTTCGCGAACGAACCGGATGGAGCGAGCATCCGTTTATTACAGACTCGCTTTATAGATTGATCCTTCTGTCAACCACTCATTCCGTAGTAAGCCAAGCATACTACTGTATATGGACATGATCATACGCTATCTTGTCCTCCATTCCCCAAGACTATTCTGTACACAGGTTTGCACGGTCTATGAATGCAGAGTCCATGGAAATAAGCCCTTAAATATGCCTCCCGTACACGAAGAGAGTAAAACCAGAGAGAAAAACGAGAAGCATTATCACAAGGCAGACTCCACATCGAGCTGTAGTCGAATCTCATGAT
The DNA here is from genome assembly GCA_003316465.1 of Ramaria cf. rubripermanens. Classification (NCBI taxonomy): domain Eukaryota; kingdom Fungi; phylum Basidiomycota; class Agaricomycetes; order Gomphales; family Gomphaceae; genus Ramaria; species Ramaria cf. rubripermanens. Next base: position 6,897 of record QFFB01013590.1, read on the forward strand.
GCAATTACTGCGCTCTCCAAGATTACCGACAAGGCCGTATCAGCTGTAACGAACTGCAGCTGACGGGGTAATGCATGCATAGCCTCCGCGTCCGATCTTACATACTTACACCGCCCAGGTCTCCCATTAAAAGACCCATCTCCACTCCCGTGTTAATACTTATCACCTACTACTACTTGTCTTCCCACCCGTAATGTCTCGCCATTTCTTTTGTTGTATACCCGTCCGTGTCGCTGTCTTCGTGACTTCGCTATTGGCTTTGTTAGGCGCGGGCCTTGTTGCAGGTATATGTTGGTTTGTCTTGATAGGTATGAGTCCGCTTTTCTAGTGGTAATTTTTTATTGACCTGCAACCCCTTGGCACAGAAACCCACTCCGCGAATAACACATTTGCCCATCTAACACAGTCCCAAAAAGTTGCCTTCGGTGTCGTTGGTGGTATTTACACCCTTATAGCCTTGGTCTCGTTGTTCGGGTGCGTGTCTGCGAGGCAGCATCCTTTATCCTATTCCATTCTCATACTCTCTGCAAAGGTTTATCGGCTCTGTCATCCGCCGACGCAGCTTTGTTGCACTATACTCAACAATGTGCTACGTTATATTGTTCATCCAATGCGCGGCGAGCGGGTACCTTATATATTCGCTTTTCCATTCCACCTCCATCAACGGCACAACGTGCCAAGTGGTAGTGGGCGGGAAGACTGAGAACTGCGTTGATTTCCCGAGGAATACTAAGATAATCGTTATCGTGGTCCTTGCCATTGAGCTACTCATTCAAGCATGTGAGTTACCGTATTCGATAGTGAAGATTAAGTTTGCACTCACTTCCGCTCACAGACATAGTTGCCGTGATCCATCGCTATGTCAAGCAATTGGACGAAGAACAAAGTTACCACCGCACATCGGGCTACGTCAACACCGCATTCAACATGGGCCCCACCAATGCTTACTACCCGCATCAGCCATTGGAGCAGAACCAAGGCCTTCTTACTCCCAAAGGCCATTATCCATACTCGGATCCGCACCACTCCTTTGGCAGTTAGGATATTACTGTCTCATGACGATTGACAGACATTGAATCTGGGGGTTTTGTACATATTTCCCTCACGATTACAATAATTATGCTTTGCCACGATCATACACTAAAGCCAATGCTGGTCTGATGAACAGGTAGTACACGGTAAAAGTAGCAACGGGGTCCTGCACCGTAGCCCATCGACTAGGTTGTCCGAAGTTCCACGGCCCACAGCACCAGCGTCAAAACTATCCACATCCATGTATGACTAGTCAGCCTCCTGAGCTTCGCGATCCACAGTAGAGTCAGCGTCCGGACGAGATCACGTTTGCGTCTTCGACCATTTTTCAAAGAGGGTACTGACGACCCTGGATTCGACATTACGGGATATCCAAAGTACGGGTTCAGTGTCGACATCGAAGGTAGGAAACGAGACAACTGGATATTCGGATGCGGCAGATCCGAATGACGTTCAGCTTCTATCGCTGATGCGGATGACCCAGCAAGACTACTGAAAATGGCGGTGGGAGGTGCAGGCGACATGTCTAGATCACCACCATATTCTATAAATGGCCACAGAAGGTCATGCAATAGATGTAGAATGGCATCGTCAAGACGAACCTCGGGGAAGACTACTTCTCTGGAAGCATGAGAGAAGCTCCGGTGCTGATGGAAAGTATATTCGCGATAAGACGTTAGTAGGCAGTAACCGCCTATTCAGAGTAAGTGATATGAAACAGATGTGTATGCGATCAAGCGCAGACTCACTTAACAATGTTGTACATACCATACGCCCAGGAGTAATTGACCACAAAAACCGCGGCACACATTCCCGGATACCGGGGTGCAACTTCGCGAATGAACCATGGGATGAGTTCTACAGCCTATGCGAAACTTGAGGTAAGCCGTCGGGAGTCTCTACGATAGCTAATGCCTCACCGTACCATGTTGCGCATAGCGGCATCCTTGAAATCGACTATCGTAACATACTGGAGAGTGGGTTGTTCACAGTCCCCATCTGTCCGCAAACACTTTCGTATCTCCTCGAGCACGCGCACAATCTTCTGCTTCGTCGCGAGAGACGAATCAACGAGCTTTCCCAGCTGAACAAGTAGCACAGGCCGCCCAAACACATCACGGACTGGATTAGGGAGATGCTTGATAAACAGCCGGTCGGACGAAGGGTCCCCGACCACTTCCACTTCGGCAACTTGTAAAAGTGCCAACTCCGAGATGCGCCATCGTAAAGTGCTTTCTAAAGCGTTGCGGGTCTCCGCAGGGTCAAAATGATGTTTCTAGTAGCAGACAAAATGAAGAATTTGATTAGGTACGGCTGTGTTGAAATTGAAAACCAATGAAACCATGTTTGCACCTTATACATACGGAAGATCGACCCTAATATGCCTTCTTAGTGCCCGTCACTACTGGACAGTTGATCAATATCACTTACCATAATCGTCAATCCACTCCCTCGCCCATGTCACGCAACAGTCATCCAGTTGGTGTTCCTCGACTAGCTCGCTGAGTACCTCATTACGCAAGGTCACCTGGAGGTCAAGTGCCGTTTCATATTGAGCGTGGTGGAGTGCCATAACTGCATCATACTTTGCTTGCAGATATGGGAACATAATAGTAGGGCATGGAGGACGGAAATAGCAATTGTAACGTGACGCCGAAGGTCGGCATTACCAGTTTCTCCGTGCACACGCTCAAGGATTACTTATATTGTGTAACCTTGTTAGCTTAAGCTCGAATCCAAGCATTTCCAATCGAAAGGCTACGGCGCCATGCGCACTGCATTGGCATTGCGATACAGTAAGTCTAAGCTACACCTGCGTAGATTGTTACAGAAAGTATTCCGGTAGCTTGGGCATGGAAAGTCAGTATGAAATAGCCGACATAGCAAGGGGTTTCACCTTTGAGCCAGCATTTTGTGATTGATGACTGGGGCCGTCTCGTTCATTCTCCGGAGCAGCTTCGAACACATTGAAATGCATCGAACCCTCCCCGGGACCAACTTCCAAGATACTGGCAGAATTACCACATCGATAGCAGTAATTTGGGGCGGACCATACAGTAGAGAGATGGTTATCGAATAAAACACTGAAGCCTTCCATACACAATTGGTGGGCTCGGAGGATATGCGACATTCTGTTTGTCTCCAAGAATTTTCGGACGACACCGGAGCCGAAGGTATACCCCGCACCACTACGGTCATATAAGATGAATAATAATGAGCAAGGCCCAGGGCTATGCTTACCGTGGAGATATTGCAAAATCTTCTTTATCAGGATCGGGATCTGACCATACCAAGTCCGCCATGGGACCTTCATGGGGTATTTCTGCGGGCGCAATTCAGCAGCCACATCAGCCACCACAGTCGATGTCAAGATCCGCCTACCTCGAAACCGATCCACAACCTTAATTTGGTCGATAGAATGTATGGATGGTGATAGACCTAAATAATCCTTAGTAATGGGAGGCACAAAAGAAGATTATACAAACCACCATGAACGCAAAATATACGATCTTCAATAACCACCGACAGCGTCAGGAAGTCGAACATGTCTGTAAAGTAAGTCCAAACGTGCGAGGTACCATATTTTCGTATGCATTCTGTATAGAACCCATAGGTCTATTGACGTCCGCAGTCTTGGTGAGTTTCTGGAAGGGATGGTGAATGATGAAAATTAAACCTGTGTCACAGCTCTCGACTCGTGATTTCCTCGAATCAGCTGCACTCGATCCGGGTAACGGAGCTTGAGACAAGTGAGAAGAGATATAGTTTCGACACTGAAAAGGCCTCTATCGACATAGTCGCCTGCATTGAAGAAAAACATGTTCATACCGGATCCCCGTGTAGAGGCAGATGAGGATGCTGCCCACCGAGGAATAAATAATTGGTATGAGGGGCATAACCGCCTATTCGAAATATCTCGATGAGATCGTAAAATTGGCTTGCAACTCTCAAGTTAGGAGGGCCACAGAATTGATTGAAACTGCCCACCCGTGAATATCACCAACAACGGTGACCGGGGCACTGACATGCACTACATTGGATTCGCGCATGAGAACCTCTTTCGTCTTCTCACATATTTCGCGCAGCAAAGCTTGGTGCAGGAGCTGTTTCCGAAGAAGCTGGGAAATACAGGCATCGAGGTCGAACGGCGCCATGTGATGGCGTCACGCTTTGTCACACTACCCTCTTCGGTGGTAACCAAACAAGGCAGTTATTAGTGACGATTAATTCGTGGCGTTGTTGTTCCGTGCAAATTCTCGCATCACTCGTCGGTCCGATACTTCAGGTCTCCGGTTGACGATGGCCACTACAGAGGAAAATATCTCACTCACGGGGACACTCCTTCAACGTCAGGCAAATATCTCTTTCCATTACCACTCTGTCCAATCGGGCCCGATTTCTTGCGCGCTCCTTACGCCAAGAGCACCTTGGCTAAGTACTGTCACTGATCGGTAATGCAGCCTCAACTGTCGTGGGCACCTACAGATCAAGTTGGGGTGAGTGGCGTATTAATGGTCTACAATTTATTCCTTATATTAACACCGCGCTAATAAGGGTCATGCAGCTGCCATAATCAGTAGATTTGATATAACTAGTGTTGAAGCTATGGCGAGCTAGATGTCACAGTCCACCAGCGACGAGTCAGAGGCATTATGCAAGGGCTACTAGTAGACCCCGCTCCGCTCTTTGGCTCAACAGGACACGATAGTTCAAGGGTCACCACAATCGTTGCCGAAGGCCCTGATCCGCGCCGGTTGCGTTAATGACAAGCCTGGGATCTCTGGAGAACAGCGCTTAGAATGCCAGACGTTGACTTGGTCATTGTGCCTGCCATTGTCATCTAACAGGAGTATTGCGACATACTCGCTTACGCCAGGTGGAACTCATCCCAGTTGCGTATACGACAGTTTATTTATTCACGGGGAGAGCATGGGTACGTAGACCGGAGACCAGACTGGCCATGTGCTCACCATGGACAGATTGATTGGACGCTCCGTGCAGGCCGGTCATAAATGTTAATGGCCGGAATGGCCCTTTTTTGCTGTGTTGCCTATGACATTGCACCAACGACTTGCGGGACAGTCCTTGATGGAGAACAAGCTCACACTTTCTGCGAGGTAACGGTACCGAACGAGAGACGCGCAGGCAATATGCAATGCTTACTAGCAGGACGCGTCGGGGAAGCGCATGCGACTAAATGGTAACCATACCGCGCCCAAGCCGAATTTGGAGTTTGTGGGCAGCTGCGTCGGGACGTCGGCCGCTCCGACAAGGCCACAGGCCCCCGTCCGGAGGATGTAGAGCGAGGCATGGCTGTGTCCCTGCTGGAGGGTCACGGGGCTATGACCATAGACCAGGGCCGGCAGACGGGCACGGCAAGGCATTTGGGTGTTGCGGAGGATGGAAATGGAAAAGACCAGCGGACCGCCTATACGGCATCAAGATTTGTTGAGGCGAATAAGAGAGCGCAGGTACCTTCGCGGAGGGCCAGAGGGACACGGAGGCCGACGTCGGACAAGGCCAGGCAGCAGGTTTACCCCGAATAAGGTTTGCCGAGGATCGAAATGATCGAGGTGTTGCTGTCGCTAGGGGGTTGCCGGTGACTAAGTGCTGCTATACGTGGTATTTCCAAATTTCGCATATCAAGTTTCAGTTCCTGAGAGTTTCCTGAGTGGCGTCGCGATGGACCTTAGCTGGCGCCCCGGCGTCTATTGCTCTCTCCTCAATCTGATCTGCAATATCTCATCTCGAAGGTGAGACACCATGTACTCTCGACGCCACCATCTTCCATTTCACTTACATTTCAATTAATAAGTATCCAGCTGCTATGTCTAGCATATTTTACATCAGCCACGTCTCAAAACGCTATGTTATTATTATGGTTTGGCCTTGACGCACTTTAGATCCTCGACCTCCTGCATCTGTATTCATCCGCTCGCATCAAGTCTACCCCTGAGGCTTTCCACACCGCTATAAAGCCCCCCTTATCCCGGCCGTCCTGTCACCTCACCATGCAGTCTTCGTCTTCTTCTTCCCACTACGTCCCTTCGGGAGGCTATGACGATCTCCGGCTACCCCCCATTCGCAACCCTTCCTCTTATTCCTCGACTCCTCGCGCTCACGCGAGTTCCAGATGTGTGTTCGCGACTCGTTTCTCGTCCTGTCTTCGCCTAACCGTAATCAGCAGATGTCACTACCATGGAGCCGCCAACTTTCACATCTTCTACCGTCTACCCGCGGAACTCCAATGTCACACTGCCGCCTCTTGTCAACGTAGAGCAGCGGCCTAGAACCTCTCTCGGCCACTCATCGCACACGTTCGGCTCCCCGCTCCCTTTCGGTCCAACGTCTCGTCATGCACCTCACTCCTTACACGCAGGCCCGCTGCCTCCCATATCTTCTTCTCACCGGTCATCCGCCTCTCACCGCCGCAACTCATTGTCCGTAAACACTGCTGACCACGACGACCATGCATCCGCCTACCCCATGTATTCACCGTCTTCCACAAATGCTCATCACTCAGGGTATCACAACTCTCATGACGGCACCTCGCCTGTGAACTCACGCGCTTTTGCGTGCGACATTTGTGGCGCCACATTCAGTCGCGCATACGACTGCAAGCGTCATCGCGACATTCATACGCGCCAAGGCGGTCATGAATGCCCCTCGTGCCACAAGTCTCTCAGCCGCGCCGACGCTCTCAAGAGGCACATGGAACGCGGCTGTTCCGGAACAGGAATCGAGGAGGAAGACCCTGAAGAGATTGAACGCGAACGCGAACGAGAGAGGAGAGAAAGAAGGGAGAAACGTCACAGCAGCACTGCCGACGGCACAAGTTCCAAATACTACTACACTAGTTCTCACACTCGACATCGTTGAAGTTGTCCATAATCCGGCACTAACGTCACTTAATTCTGTTGTATTTTGTGTACTGACACCCTCCGGTGCTCCAGATTGCCTCATTTGTTTCTTATTCTTCTCATATTGCATCTATCACCGATACATACACTGTAACAATACACGCAAAAGTTATATCCTAATTAATACTTCAATCTGAATCCTCTGCGAGCCCTTCAACTTCAAGCGCTTTAGGGGCTTCTTCTCCAACGTCTATTCCATCTTGTGTCTTTGTGGCATTCAATTTGTTTATGATCTTGTCTGCGCGATTGAAAATCCCCCCGGTGGGCGCGCTGCAAGCTAAACACTTCGGTGTTTTGGCAAACCGTTTGATGGCACAGGCACTGCAGAAATAATGGCCACAGCGCGTGACTATTGGATCAGTGTAAGGCTTTCGACAGATAAGACAAGCGAATGGTATATCGGCATCCGAATCTGAATCTGACTCCGCATCGCCCGCAGTGCCTTTGGGGTTTGCGGCTAGTTGGTCCAGTTGCCAGCCTGCCAAGTCTGTAAAATGTTCGTTAGAGACAGCAGAAAGGCACAAGCGATCCGAATCATTTGCATACGCACAGGTACCACGGTCATGCAAGAACTTGCAGGTATCGCCGAACCCACAGAACCCAGTCTCTGAGCGCCGGAGTTAGTTAGAATTGACATGATAAAGCACAATTTACGAACCTTTGTAATCTTTACAGACGTCCGGCTGATAATCTACAATGGTCACCGTGCGAATTGTGCTCGTTGACTTTTGAGGTCCTACACGCATTGCCTTTGGAATCTCCTTGCTCTTCGTGATGTGACTCTTGTACGCAGATTGCCCGTGGTACAACCCATCGACTGGTCCAAGTTCTTCATCATCACCAGCGTCGATTTTGGCTCGTTTTCGCACAAGCAGTGCCTCCGCTTCATCTCCCTCCAAAATATCAAGCGCTGCATTGACGTTCGAAGACGAGCCCGCGGCCCAATTGACGTCCACCCGACCCCCTTCCTCATCTTCATCGTCATCTTTACGAGGGCGTTTGGTGCCTTGACTGAGGAGACGTGAGGTGGCTTTTCGTGAGGGTATGACTACCTCAGAGCTTGCAAGCTGGACTGGGACTTTGGATGTCGATTGTGGGGAAGTGGAGGGTGGAGGAGATCGTTGTCGAGTTGATGACGGGCGTGTCTTTCCTTTTTTGAAGAAGGACACTTTTCCAGAGTCAGTCATAACTATACGAGTAGGAGGTTGCAGATGAAGAGGCGGTGAGACCCCAGCCTACGACAATATTGCTGTATTACTCAGCTAGTACTCGAGACCGCGTTAGTCATCACCGGTCACCTCCTCGTACTAACTTACTCCCTCGCAGGTCTGTCAAGATTCAGAAGGCCAAGGACGCACTCGGGAATAGGCCTCACCCAGAAGGCAACACGGCTTATCCCGTTAGGCGAACTTGTGGGGACTTCCAAGTGCATGTTTCATTTTTGGGAGATTTGGCAATCGACGTCAGATCCTGCAAGCGATACACGTCATGCCTAGCAACGTTTGCTTAATTCTACTCGTGCTGCTGGATAATCCAACGGGTTCTTGATATTTTTTATGGACATTAAATGGAGAGTACCACTGTGGCTTTCAGTTCACCACAGCCGGACTCGGATCCATTTCATCGAACCCCCATGTCTTGTGCACCCCTTCGAGATTTCTTCTTGGTCAGAACTTCTATCTACCCCGGGAAGTTATTTCTATTGCGCATAACCCATTTCACAGTAGGTGCGCCCGCTAAGGTATGTCAGGGAATGGATACCCCAGGGCCTGCAGTTTCAAATGGTCTTTGTGTCTCTTTTGAGCGTGTTCTTACCACAGTCATCGTGGATTCTTCGCGGCTATCTCCTCCTTGAAACGCTCGCACCATCTCGACATCCATCTCTGCCAAAACCGAACGGGGTGACAGTCTCCCATTGGATGATGTAAACAAGGGTTGAGCTATATCAGTCGCACAAATCAACAGTTAAGTAACCGGTAGCTACCCGTATCTTCCGGTCTCTTTTATCTCACTGATTCTTGCCAAGGTATGGTGTGGTCTGTTCCTTGGCTGGACTCGGAAGTTTGGCTCAGGCTGAGTTTTGGAGTCCGTGCACAGGTTCTGAGGTGATTCATGCAGCCTTAAGTCTGTCAACGGTCCACCAAGCAAACAACGGTGTGTCCGCTATTGCCTTACTCGAAAGGTATGTGTAATTTGTGTTCCAAATATCATATTTGGTTTAGCAGGCCTGCCCACTCCTGCCATGCAGACAGTCTGTTGGCTTTCGATTCTGATGCTTCGGGAACCTGCGCGTCTAGACGTCTATCATGATATTTCCCACATCACGAAAGTTTTTAACCGCATGACAGATCATCCTTTCCATGACACGTGGTATTCGAGCTCTTGACTTATTGCGATGTCTTCGAGGCGCCTTACAGCTCAATATCCATTTCCATCCAAGCCTATCAAGATATACCCAGGGTACATTAGCTGATATCTTCACTCGCTCCCCCCACACCCCCACCCCCTGTCTGACTTCCCTTCTGTTGATCCTGTTGGGCGAATCCTGAGCCTAATATTTACTGTCGATATTCTCACAGCCACACAGCAGCATATCTGTCTACCTATGGTCTATGCCCTCAAATATATCGGCCCTCATCGCAGGGGGAACATACTGGTCCCTTGGATGCAAGCTTTTGCGCCTGGTCGAATGATCCTGTTTCACAAGCAAGGACAAAATGACGCTGACTTCACGATCACGTGGACTATGAGTCGCTGAGACCCATTTTGCAAGTCCAAATTCGTGTTGCGATAATGCCGCTTCTTCAGCCACATCAGGAGTCTCGAGCGTAAAAGGCTTACTGATCACGGGACCCTGGAGTGAAGTCATCCACTCTGAGCGACTGGAACTCGAGAACCTGCCGACGAATGTGGCGTCTCTTACAGATAAGATAACTAACCATTCGTATGAGATATGATTTGGGGAATCCAGGATACTCCTCCGGCGTTTGGACATCCGGAAGATTAACTCTGCGGAAGTACTCTTCAAGTTCACCGCCAGACTCGTCCTTTGTTCCGAGCACTGGATGTTATATGGCGAGGAACGTACGCTGCTGTTTCAAGGTCGAAACAAGATCAATTTATATATTCTGTTTCTACAGTTAGGACCTGGAACGTCCCTTGGGTATTAAGGTAGCAGACGCTGGTCCGATGCATAATTCCCTTGCAGCACGGTTGTTTCACGGAGGATGTTACGAAACGGCACGGCTTGACTAGTGCTCAGCCACAGGCCAAGGGCCCAGGCACGTAGCTCAACACACTTTGAGCGCGCAGAAGACCTTATTGGCCTCCGCGTTCCGAGTCGATGCAATCGAATCAGCGCATCACGGTGCATCAAGCATTGAAGACTACGGTGATTAGTTGTGTAAGAGTCGCCCTTATTCACCCCTGATCACAGCTTTAGCGACTTGTTGCTGTTGAAGTCGGAGCGCCGGTTATAGGTAGCCCATCAGCTTAGCACATATAAACAGGTAGGTACGTATTACCAGAGTCCTGCCACATCTGACTTCAAGGAGCATATCTGTGGTTAAGATCCCTCCACTCCAAAAGAGAACATCTGGCACTCAGGTTTTCGAAATTGACATGACACTTTTGCGGTCATATCTCAAGATCTCAGATCTCAATGGCAATACAACACAATAAAGGTTCGCGGTCGTGCCAAAGGTCATTAGTTGTTTTTTTCTTGAGTTATTCCAGTCCCGATGTCCACCTGTCAACCACACAAGGAACGCATGTGAACGCAAGTCTGTTAACGCGCGTCAAGTCAGTTTAGCTTATTAAGGACTTCGATCCTCCGATCGTAGCATAGCTCTCAAGGGATATATGTGTATTGAGCGGGTCCGAGTAGCTAAGGGCCTCGGTGGGTGACCCTGTGGCGCCTCAATTTCCTTGCTGTAACCTCGCCACGGCGAGTGCTTTGATCTCTGTACAATTCCATCAAGTCTCACTCGTAACGGTATTTAGCTCATATACTACGGGCGTTTGCTCTCAATCATATGCGCACAATGTTTGCCTACAATTAATTCCTACACATCATCATGTAATTCCATGGTGTCAGTATAAATCCCGATCCCTTGATATATCTTCACATTGCTTACTCGGAACGCTTGGCAGTGCTGTCAGCTCACCAGTCTCTGGCCACACTTGTGTAAGTGCTTCCATCCCTTCCGTAAATCCGCGTCAACATCACCTGTAATTCAATTTGCTGCGAGTTTACAGTAAATGAACTCCGAGATGCTAAGGTGTATGACAATGTACCGGTCTGTACGTTTTTGCAAATTATAGTTCTGATTTGGAGTGTATGAAAGATTGAATTTAGCGCGCTTTTAGATAAAAAGAGCCTATACATTAGGTACAAGCTGCCACTTACTAGCGAGGCCGTCGTTGCTAAGGGTGGGGGGGTGGAGGTGTTCAATGACCCGACTGCTTTGGTACAACGCTGAGGCCCTTGCATCATTCGCGCCTGATTAGGTTACGCAAAATGGCTCCTAATGAAGAGCGAGTTACTGCGCGAACATTACAGAGAAAGAGACGGTGGATCAGCCGCCAGATTGGTGATGCGACCGATGGGGATCGTTGGTCAATCTGGCCGCACGAGAAACTCCACTCGAGGCGACAACATGACGAATAGACTCGTCAAACACACCGCCTTCTCGCTTGTCCAAGTCATAGGAATGCTGTGACACGGACAGCATGAATAATGCAGAAATGTAAAACAATGGACTCACATATACTTGTACACCTGAGTACCGACTTCCGAACGGGGCCGAACAGTCGAACACAGTCAAGACAGAAGAATTAATTTCGTCTACGATTTCGTTACCGCAGTCGTAGACTGGGTGTCCTTACGTTTGTCATTCAGTAAGGCCTCCAAACTTCTGATAGCGCTTTCTCGGGCTTTGACTAGGCGACGAGCTTTTGTTATATCCAACGTCGTGAGCAAGGATGAATAATCCTGAGATTTGCTCGTGTTGGGCGTGTTCCTATCCCCTGCCAGAGCAACCCGTTGTTCTGCCAACGACTGGTCGAGAATTTGCAGACGTTCTATATGACCCTCTAGCTCCTCTATAACCTTGAAGTGTACACACACATCTCGTGTGCAGTTCTCAATGTGTGTGAACCGTACAGGACCTAAGAGACTGCCACCAAACCTAGACTAATATAAAGCCTTAACATGGAAGGTGTGATTGGGCAACTGACCAACGACTGACAATCACCACTGCATCCAGAACGCCTTCTTGTTGCATGACTTTCAGTATTCGTCCACCCCCATACTTTTCTCCATCATCTTCGGATCCAGCTACACCAAGACATGAGTTAACCTCTTAATAGTAGGCATACTTGTGAGGTACCTTTAACCTCAAAATCATCCGGTCCGTTGAGTCCCGTGCAGCCTGGCTTCAAAACCATAATTCTGTACGCCATCATCTCGTGGGATGCAGGGTTAGCTGCATGCAAAACTGCCTTGACATGCCGCGCGATTGCGTGGGCAGCAGCAGGCGATGCGGCTCGAAAAAAAGTTGCCACAAAGGTCGACTCACGATCTTGAATCGAACGTGAGGTGCATACTGGCTGGGGTAACGGGCGAGAAATCTTCACAAACGAATCCAAGGACATTATTGCTTATGTAAGACAGGCCACCAGCCTTTAGCAGCTTCCTGTAATAATGGCTAAGTATTTCTGAAGTGCCACTTGAACTTCCAGGAGAGGTATTGGGGTCGAGCGGTACTACATTAAACGCTATTACTGGGAAACTCCATGGATTTGAAGCATTATTGGCATCATGAGTTTACAATAGTCAAATAGCCGATATTCCAGGGTTTCGCCTGTCAACCAAACTAGAAAAACGGGAGTTTTGACTGTGAAGCGTTAGAGGTAAAAACAGTAGACATACTGTTGACAGATAAGATTCTGCTACAATACGAGCTCGTGCGTTCAAGCTAAGCTTCATTTCACTGATCTCCTTGTCCACGTCCTCCATGAATCTATGACAAACGTCAATAGAGGTAGGTTGTAAGTTAGAAATGGATCGCCCACTGAATGATGAAGTCCACGATCTTATGTTTTAGCATGGTTTCAGAGTGGAAGTTGGTGATGAGGAAAGAAATATCATATCCCTGTACGGAAGGCCATGAGATAAATAGTATGGAACAAGTATTCGCCCTCACCGATATAGGTTTCCTCCGTAACACGATGAAGCTCTCCGCCCTCTGCATCATGAACCTAGTAAACTGATGACATAGGATTCGCTCGATTTCATCAGCCTGCTTGATTCTGATGCTTAATCGAATGGAGTTGACAGACGGTTCAATTAGAACCCGTTCATTTTCATTACGGGAGATTGTTAGAGGATTAAGGAGGACCTCTCGAGAACCGCTAGAAATGATTGGAACGTAAGATTTGGGTGAGCACCATAAATTTATACAGCTAGCGCACCCCGTCTCGACCTCAGGCTTATTGTGACGCTCCACGACCTGAGAACGCATAGGTAAACAAATGTTCATACTTTAGGTTTTACGCCAAGCACCTGCGAAGAGAAGTTCTCGAGGGTCAGAGCGGCAGTCAGCGTTGCGCGAACTGCGGAAAGGTATGGTCTAAGAACATTAGACTGTGAAATGCCATCTAGTCAGAAGTAAGCCAAAAGACGAGGTTTAATTTATACCATGACAGGTTGTGGTGTGGTCCGTGTAGGTGCTTATTGTGGGTGCATAATTAATTCCGCGGCTACAAGTTATGTCCAGCAATGACTTCGCGATAACATGCACTTTAGCAGAAGTATCCTCAATGGTGGGCAAGAAAATCCGAATTGCAGGAAAGTGAGTATACTATAGCAATGGTGATTTTGCCACACCGACCTGTGGAGAGCTCAGAAACTTGTCCTATGATCCCTGCACATATCTGCTCCTTTTGGTCGATCATCCCCATGGCTTACTGGTTGATATGAAGCTCTGCTTGGATCCTTCTCAATCTTTGCATTACTTGCGAGAAGGCAAAGGAACGTTAATGGTTCTCGGGTCTTTGGAGCGGACGGAGGTTTGTGTAGATTTTCCAGGTTTAACCTGGCCATCTCAAGCTGAGGGACAGACAATCTTCAGCTTCCACTTGAAGTGCCTATACTTTCCAAATTTGTTGAGGCCCCTTTATTGGACGATCAACTCGTCTTACGAGCCATTGTTGCTAGAAGCGTAAGCAATTTGAGCTTGGACCAATGGCGCATGGGCATCAAGTCGACGAACGAAATCCACTTGGAGGCGAGGAAAGGAAAGGATAATATTTGAACAACTATGGCTGGTACAGTCTTGGGTTTACGGTAAGATCAACATAGAAACATAGAAAACGGCATGAACAAATATACTTTGGTACATGGGATAGCTGAAACAAAGCAAAGTAAACTGAAAGAAGGGGTTGGACCACCCACATATAAGCAAGGCTATTAATAAATGTAATCATGTTTCCTTTGAAGTCCGTCCCAAATTGAGGCTTCCGAATTTTCTGAGCGTACTACGAAAACTACCACCCCCACCCGATTGCGCGATAGAAACGCCAGAGTGTCCCGCGGCGGCACCGTTTAGATTGACACTCGAGTCTCGAAGCGAACTCGCAGAATGCTCATCACTGCCGGTGACGTTTGGTCTATCGCCCGGACCGGACGATACGGCATTCATGCCATATCGAGCCAGATACGCAAGGTTTCTCTGCAAGGGAGTTTGATTTCGGTTTCCAGCTAGATCTGCAGCTCCACGCATATGGCCATAAGGCGGCGGTGACGTTGGGGGTACTGCTCCTGAAGATTTTGACAATTGCATGGAAGGCATGACTACCGGCCGGCCAAGAATTGAGGACTCTGAACGTTTGCGTGGGAGTCCGCCTTGGGCAGAGGAACGGTAGTTAGAAGGGGACTGACGTAGATGGGGAGAACTAGTCGGTGATGTCGCGCCAACAGCATCAGAGATCTGCCCTGGGTATGCAACAGAATCTGCAGGGAGACGTAGAATCTCCTCAGAGAAATTTTTCTGGAAAAGACGTTCCAATGTCTCATGAAAAGGAAGCATTTCCTGGGGACAAATCTGGCCGTGAAGTTTGAGACACCGGTCCAGAATGCGGGCCTACAACGAGATCAGTTAATTCAGAAGGTTGCTAATAGTAAATCAAGAGTGACCTGTTCATCTATCGCCTCTCTTAGCTTGTGAACGAGTTCGGCTCGTTCTGGGTGACGGTCTACGTAGCCCGGGGTCAAAAACGCGTCTCGATAATAAGGAACGCCTTCCTCAGCAGGTGCGTCTACTACTGCGTTCAAACTCATAGATAACGCATTTGTGGGGATAGCCTGTCCAGTTTTGGCAATGGAGCTATATTTCCGTTCCAAAGTGGCGAGCTTCTTGGTTCGCTGTTCTACCTCGTTGAAAGCATGCTCCAGAGGCGAGATTTCCATGGACGCTGTATCGACCACTTCCGACCGTCGAAGAACCGTGGGGAACGTTTCCTCAGTGGTGTAATACATCTTCTCTATCCATGTTTCTTCCTCCAAATCCTCTTCTCCTATGGTTCTTGTCACCGGCCTCGAGCAGCTGAACACATTAACAGCACTGCAACACGAATTTAGTCATTCATTCAAATAGTTACCAAAGGTCAAATACCTGTTCTCGTGATATCTTCGAACAGCCGTAGGGACGTCGGGATTCGTGAATATCGGAGACTCACGATCCGGTTCTGGATTGACAGCAGTAATGACAATGTACTGTGTGTCGCACAGGCGACCTTCATCCATTGGATCTGTCATGCTGCGCAACAGCTGCGCCTCAGGATGTTTGTTCAGCATTCTCTCACAAAACGCTGCGTATTTTTCCCATTCATAACCTCGATACTAGAATGAATCAAATTAATCGGTTCGTGGATGGTTCTAGCAAGGGTACGGAAGGCTTACGATGTACTGTTTATTGCGGAGGGCTACGGGAAAACTGCCCCAAAACGCGACCAGGAAATAATCCGGGTAGTGACGTTGGTCATTTACTATGTGTTCCAACAACGTTGCCTGGTGCATCAGTATTTCCGACAAGCGTGCGCTGCGTGAGGTTGTTTCAGAAGTTGTAAAGGGCAGAAGGCATAGATAGAAAACTTGCGCTCACTAATTGAAGGTAACCTCAGAATGCTGGAAAGACAATTCCTTACAGATGTCAATTGCGCTCTCCCAGGCTTTGCCCTTCCCTGAAAGGAGGACTTATAATCAACTCAGTCTTACTTGAGCAAAATGGACGAACCCAGGTAATCCAGAATCAGGAGACAGAGTGTCTCCTTTCGCGCAAATGCTGTTTGACGAGGAAGACCAAGATCATCCATTGGGTCTACATATGAATTAAGATCCCATTCATGCAAGTCCGAGTGTAGTTTGAGCGTCAGCGCAGCTTCGACATAGTTCTGGCTTTGCAGATGCATCTGCAACCATGACACTTAGTCCAAATGTAAAAAGAAAAGAAAACAGAATGAGAAGCGCACATTGACCAGCTGATGCACATATTTAATGTAGATCTCATCACGACCAATTCGTCTGATGAAGTTCATCAGTCGGAGAGTAGCGATGACCCGGTCATCTTGGAATTCCTCTCCTTCAGGAAGTGCACGAACGTTAAGTAGCAATTCTAGGAAAAGATCAACAGATTCGAGAAAACTGGCAACGCGATGTCGCAACGTTTCGTCGACAGACGAATTTTCGAAAAGATGTCGCAAGTGTCCGATAAAGACCGCACGGGAGAAGTCGTCACCTTTGCTGTCGGACATGAACAGTAAGTCAAGTTTTGTAACCACCTCGTTTTCTATGTCATCAAATTGGCCAGCAAGATGATACTCGGAGACAATCATCGAATAGAGTATCTGTGTTGAATGCACTCGTAGCAGGTCGTGCTTACTGAGGCAGAGATTGACGACATGTCCGACTAAGGAGTTTAAGGAAACTTGGTAACCCTATTTAAACCAGTATCACTTGATGTGGCCGATAACAAACGAAAAGAATATAAACTTACGCCGTATCGTGTCAAAGACCCTGCGTTAGCAGACACAGCCTCAGGCCAGCCCAGTGCTTCCCACAATCGCAATAGAATGGATGCACCTTCCCCCCGGATATCCCCAGAAAGACGCCACACTGCTCGTCGTTTCTTGAAATAATGTCAGGCGATGTACGAGACAAAGGGAGGTCAAGCCATGATGAACATTTACCTGTGGGCTGAAGTCCTCAATCACTAATTGATTTGAGGAAAGCAGCTTGAGTAACATATAGAAGGCCTCCCGCCAGAGATTGGCATTGAACTCGAAAGATGAATGCTGCTCGGGTACGAAGTCCCGTATTAGGAGAAACGAGATGGGATCGAACAGCTTCAGTAAGACTTTATGAGCCAAGATATCGACATTTAACCAATTTTTGGGCCAGGCATCGTTATCAAGAATGGAGCTCGCCATCTTGAAGAAGCGGGATAGTAGTTGAGCAAAATTATCCTTACCCTCGATCTCAAGACTAGATTCTAGGAACGTGATCAGATGTGTTCGTGGGGATGAGAGAATGAGAGTGAGAAAAACAATGGCTGTCTCCGCAAGGGTACAGTTGAAAAGTGCAGGCTGATCCATTTGATTGTCAAGTTGTTGGGAACTTTTAGGCACAGCTGGGAAATTGGCGACGAGAGAAAATGGATAGGACTCCGGGAATGCGACAGGGGTGTTTGTTGTTAACGTGGCAGGCGATCTGACGTGCTCTATGGATTTGCACGATGCGGCACTCTGAAGCTCACGGTACGAATCGAGAAGTCTGCGAGGGAGCAAACGTTAGGGAAATTGAGACGATTAAGATAGAACAAACCTTGGTATAAGGGAAAGCAGATATTCCACATGCTCCTGTTCTTGGCGCAGCAGTTTATGGTCAGCTCGGGTGGATGGTTCAATCAGGCTTTGCTGCAGCTTGTCGAGCATGATAGAGATGATAGTGACACAGAGGCGAATGCTCTGCAGCCAGCTGATTCTTGCGTTGTGTCGACTGTTCTCTAATTCTTCAGGCTGAATATGGGTGAATTCGTCATAACAGCCAAAGTGAGGCTTGATCCACATGACAATAGCTTCCACAAGGAGCGTGCGAGACTGTGGAAGGTCGAACAAGAATCCCTTGACAATTTGCAGATACATGATGAGTTTCCAGATGACAATATTCCCTTTGAAAGCTGACACGGCATTGGCGAATCCTGTAACGATGGTGACAAGTTCCACCGTCGTAAATATTTTTGCTAGGTCGGGTAGAATGGAAGTGAAGTTCTGAAGTGCGATGGTTTGTGTGCCGATGATAGCAGATGGAACAGCACTGCCCATCATGCTGTTGACATCCGCGAGATGAATCGACAACTCTCGCTTGAATGACGACTCCAGATGTTCAGCAGTGGAGTGGCTACCCATACCGACCTCTTTGGCTTTCTGGAGTTCCCGCGAACGAGCGATGAATTTAAAGATGTAATGCCAGACTTTAAGCGCCGAACGAAGCGGCTGGGCATTGGCGGGACTAGCAGGATCGGCAATGAGACGATTCATTGAACGGATTATATGCGAGGATGCAGTAGCACAAGAGAAATGCTTCTCGATATACACGTCGAGAACTGGCTGGAAATTGCTAAAGCGATGGTCCTGGACTATCCCGAGAACCGCCACCAGAGCGTTGAATACCAGATCATCAAGTTGACCGCCAAGATTGCCAGATGAGACGAGGATTCCAAAAAGCGAGTCAAAGATATCCCCCAGAAATTTAACGATTTCAACCTCGCCAACGAAGGTAAATTTTGATAATACTGTAAGCAGCTCCTCGTGACTCGCCAAACTCTCCCAGTGCAAGAGACCCAACAAAACCGAGTTCTGAGTGTACTTTGTCGAGCACAGGTATGAGCGAATAACAAGGTTGTCTCGCATCGGTACCGCTGTCCGCTGCAATTGTGGGGGGATGACCAAAGTCTCCGCTCGTTGTCCGGGCGGTAGGATTGCAGGTGCGCCATAGTAATCGCTCGTCGAAATCTGAGCCAGCCTGTCCGCCCGATACAACACCAAGGAGTGTCTGCCATCTTGGACAAAAGCCCGGCTATCCGGAAATAGCGGGAGGTATGCGAAGGCAAACGGACGATCAGCACCATCTAAGGAGGCCCTATTGCCGTTGGCAAATTTCTCCTTCGAAGCCCGATGGCGAAAAGTGAAAAATAGATGGTACTGAGAGGGAACTTCATTCGGCAGTAAAAGTTTGATGAGTTCACCGTAAGTGGGCGTGTTATTGCGGTAAAAGATCATGGATCGAAACTGTGTCACAGATGGTTCTCCGCTGCCGGGAGAAATAACCCGCTCTACGGTTCCAGCACTGTTTCGTACCTCAACCGCGACTTGAATGTTGAATGGTCCAGAAGCGGCTCCAGGAATGAGGCTCATGCTCTTGCGGTATGTTTTTCCGGCAGTGCCAGCGAAGAACTCGCCGCTCCAAAGCTTGATATAAACCTCGTTACGGACGTCGCCTGGGAACACCACGTCTGGAAATCCCAATGGTGACGTCAAAGGAGCTTCATGCAATAACGAGGGGTTCTCTTTGACGATAGTTGCAGCATCTCCCCGAAAAACCTTGATCGATACAGCTAGCATCTCAGCCCTTGATTCGATCTTTGAGTCAGATGCTTCAAAACACGAAATATCATCTTACCTGCCCGATTTTGCAAACTCTCGAACCTTGCTGGCTATAATGTCTTGATGAAGAGTAGAGAACGCGGCCTCGTTTTCTGGTATAAAAATTGTCATAGTGTGTTCTTTGGTAGGTGATACATCAGCTTGATCAGCATATAACTGATTCAGCTGGCTGAGCTCAAGCACAGCACATCCAAAGGGACGCCGGAAGTATGCCTGAGAGTCAATGGCGTTAGCTTGTCGGGGTGACATAGGGCCAGTTCCGTTATACATGCTGGCAGCATCACTCCACGTGCTCGAAGTGGGGTCACGGACACTCGCCTCCGAAGCCCGACGTCCATCTGCCTGCTGGCCGCTAGAGCTGAGCGTTGCATTCATCTTCATCGACCCATTTCTGACAATGCGACAGACGAGGTAGATCGATTCCTGTACGTCAGTTTGGGCCAAGTCTGTGAACAATGTCCGGATGCGCCCAATACGCCCGTCGCCGGGTTCGCGAGCAGACACGCCATTGTGGTTCAGTACTGCACAGAAATCTTCCGTCAGGAAGCGGGCATCAGTCTTGTTGTAGAGCGAGAAGTAAAGTTCTGCAGTCTCCCCGGGAGAACAGAGAGAAGCCACAAAAGCACGAAGATCCAAAAATACATGATAAAATCGCGCTGCTGTTTTTGAAGGAGGTGGGGGACCTAATCCGATGGAACGAGCTCGCGGTCTTCCATATTCGGGGAATGCTGACTGCGCTGGTGTCGGCAGAGGTTTCACCGACGTGTACTCGATGGAGTGTCCGATAGCAGGACTTTTCGTAACAAGACCAGATGAAGAGGCATCCATGTATGCAAGCGATGATTGCATAGCGTACATCCGGACCCCACTCACCCAGCTGCGCGCATCCACTTCGCCTTCGACATCAACAGTGACGAGACCGCCCCAGGCAGGATGCCGTACAATGACATCTAAACCTTGAATGACATTTCCTGCGACCAACCTTTGAACGCAGTCACGTCTTAGGTTCATCGTCTCTTCCGCGCTCAGAGTCTGCGCAAGTAATTGTCGTCGGCCAAGGTGTAGCGCCTCGATATGTTCGCGCACGATGTGGAAAAGTTTATAATCACGTCGTGTGAGATAAGTAAACATGAGACCATGCCATTCTCGAAGTGCAGATGCAATCTCGTCTATGATTGGTTGATATGAGCCAGAGGCTGTTTCATCTCCTGACTTCACAGCTGGACGTGGTGGTATTGGTTTTATGGATAAGGTTTGAGAGTCGGAAGGGGAGGTGGAGCGAGTGCTAGATGTCGCGTGAGTCGATGAGGGTAAAGGTGGACGAGAACTGCTTGTAACACCCGCTAGTCCAGGTGGTGGACCAAGCCGATGAGATCTTCGAGCAGCTAATGCATCTGACTCCTCATCTTCTTCAGGAAGCGTATCCATGGTACCCCCCGAACGGTGCATAGAGTATAGGTCGACGCGAGTGGATAGGTTCGATGCTACCTCCTGAAGGCGGCCCTCTTCGTCTGAAAACTCCTCTCTAACATGTATGTGAGAGGCTGGGAATATTCCAATGAAAACAGCCTGTTGCTCGTTAGATTGACCAGGAGTCAACGATGCAGTGCTATCCGATCTCCGTGACGTGCAAACCACATAGCTGGTGGAATGTGTTAGGTACAAGAGGCGCTAGTTGGTACATACGCACCCTCTATACCAGATGCCATCAACCTCCTTGGCTTTGGGAACGTAGCGTTCGAAAGCATAAACGTCGTCCCCCACATCCAAAGCGACTATCATGTCATTGGAGACGGTATCTTCTTGATCCTTGGCCCCGCTGAGACGCCTGGAATCCCCATTCACCCTGGTGTCTCGAACCGAATCCCTACGCTGCCCAGTGCTGAGGGGATGAACTGCATAGCCATATAGAATGGCAGGTAGAGGTTCCCATACTCCCCTACGTTGGGAAGCTTGGTTGCCCGATGGGCCCATGCGAGAGTAGTGAAGTAAAGTATGTAACTACTAGACGCGGGTTAGCTATCGAGTTGGTATTTGTACAAGTGGGCGCGGCCTGTCACTGCAGATCAGTGGCTTTCACGCACGATGGCTGTTCGCGGACCTCCTCCCTTGCCTCGAACTCTTCACACTACTCTAACAAACCATATTGGACCAGTTCATGTCGCCCGCTACGCTAAAGGTGCTGCAAAATATGTTCTTACGGGAGGACAGGATCGCACCATACGACTATGGAATCCACACTTGGGCACTGAGATCAAGGTGTACAAAGCCCATGGTTACGAAGTACTCTCCATCACTGTGTAAGAATATCTCGTAGCCAGATGATCGGATATTTTATTTTATTTTTCTTATGATCAGGTCTCCGGACAACGCACGATTTGCTAGTTCTGGAGGTGATCGATCTGTGTTCTTATGGGAGGTAGCAACAGGAAACACCATCAGGAGAATATCCGGACACATGGGACGTGTAAATGTCGTTGAGTTCAACGAGGATGCCTCGGTAGTCGCCAGTGGTTCGCCGATAGGCCGTTGCCTGACGTTGAGAAGCTCATATTGCTACCTACCTAGGAAGCTTCGACTCGAGTGTCAGACTGTGGGACCTCCGGTACGCATGATTCTTTGTTAGGTAACACAGTCATCAGCCGGTACATAGCCCTTGCTTGGAATGAGTGGCTTGTGGTGGTGTGCAGGCTGATCTGTAGCCCTCAAGTCAATTGTTCGTCTTCGACATGAATTTTCTGCTCAACCCCATGTTCTCAGGGCACAGAATCGACAGCCTATTCAAACTCTTGACGAGGCTCGCGATGCCATCCAAACGCTGGTTGTTGGATCTACAGACGTCATCTCGGGCTCTGTGGACGGTCACGTTCGCACTTATGATCTCCGAAAGGGCGAGCTCCGGTCTGATTATCTTGGAAGTGAGTAAAGTCCATAATATATCAGTTGCACGTAGACAATGCTGTTCCCAATAGGTCCAGTCACGTCGGTTCTCCCTACTGCTGACGGCCAGACTTATCTCGTCCAGACTCTTGACTCAACAGTTCGATTAATAGATGCACAGAATGGGAAATTGTTAAATGCATTCAAAGGCCATGTGAATGATGCCTACCGCTCTCGTGCATGCTTTGGACACGCCGAAGCCAGTGTCGTAAGTGGTGATGAGCAGGGTTCTGTGTGGGCTTGGGACCTTGTCAATGTTAGTTTACCTAGCCCTCGTGGTCTTGTGAAACTTACACATGAAGACTATCTAGGCCACCCCACTGGCGCCCAGTCCCCCTCCAAAAGTTCACGACAAGATCGTAACCTGGGTTGAGCATCATCCAAGTGATGCAGGTGAGATGATCACGGCTAGCGCGGATGGAACAGCAAAAGTATGGAGAAGTCCAGTCCCGGCGGATCCAGAAACTTAATAAATTATGTGTACTCAAACGAGAGGGTGACGTGAGCTTAAGCCATTTCTCTCAAATCGATGCTTCGATGCATACTTTAAGCATCGACTCCACACAACAAAATTCGTTCCTTGAGACATAGCATGCATTCATAGCTAGGTAAAGTGTCACAAGTGCTACTGCTAGAATGATAACAAGCGATAGCCCTGGTAATAAAGCACAGCATACCAAGCGACAGCAGCAACAAACGATATGGGACGGCCAATTTACTTCATTGTAGCTGAGTAAAATAGTAAATCTTTCGGTCGCTAAGCCATTGAGCTACTTGTACACACCTCCTTTGGAAGAGAATTATATATTGGGCAAAGTTGCTTCCAGGCCTCTGAAGGGTTCAAGGACTGGGGACCCCTGCGTTGGTCTTCTGGGTCCTCGGCAAAAACTGTGGTTCTTGAGTAATCAGAAAGTTGATCGATCTCATAAACGTACCAACAGCAAGGCCAGCTTCTAAGTGCCAATCTTTGTGACTATGCATACAAATATTAGCCGCCACATACTTTCATTCGAAGGAGACCTACCAGTGGAGAAACTACAGAAAAAGGAACAGTGAATTATTGCCAACTATGAGCGACATGAACAAACACACCCATGGTCCAGGATTATCAGTCCGAAAGCGAATGGTAACAGGGTTCACTAAATCAGCGCTCGTGTCGACCGTGTCACGAACTGGAGGATCTACGAGGTTCCTGGGACCAGTGGCAGACTGAATGACTGAGAACACGTGGCCATGCTACAAATACCGAAAGCGTTTAAAGAAACGAGGCAGGACGAGAAAGAAACGCACAAGGTGGAAGGGGTGATCAGCATCACCGATTAGCTGTACCTCGATGTTTTTATTAATGGGAAGAACATAGGTGTCCTCATTGAGACTAAAATCCGACCTGAAGCAATTTTAGTCCTGATATAATAATCAGGAAAAGGTGGATTGTTACATCTTCATATGACCGCTAAGAATTTGAAGAAGTGTTGGAACCGTTGGGGGGATATACTGTTTGGGTGTGAGCGACGCTACAGTCCGATTTCTGTCTGTGCGCAGATTTACCTGAAAGCCATTAACCAGCCACTTGTTGCCGACGCCAGGAGTGGTGCTACCTCCCGGCCTGGTAGTGGTGAAATTAAGCTTGACAATAACGTCTGGACTGTTTCCACCAGGTGGAGGCGTATTCGCTAAAGGCTTTCACACAAATCGAATTTACTTCACTGGGAGGACTTGAAAACAACCACACACCTTTAACTGATACTCTTGCAAAGCGCCCGAGCCACCTTCCATGGTACCGCTCTCTGCGATCAATTGGGGTGTCGTGGGTTCCTCAAAGGGGGCTCCTTGGTAACACAATATGGCATACGCTTCGGTTCCATTATACTTAGGATTTGTAACTGTGGTAGTGTCCCCTAAAAATTTGCTTGGATAGGCAATCCAGTAGTTTGCAATTCTTTGGTTCGCATTGAGTATGACCGAATAACGTTGGCCGGCTGAAATAGACAGGGACGTGGCCGTTAATGGCTGGTGATTCACGCCATCCACCTCAATGATGGTGAAAGAGTGGGCTTCGACAGCAAATCTGAAGGGAACTATAGCACTCATATTGATCAGTCTAAGCCTGTAGCGCTTCCCTGTCGAGATTTTCAGTATGGATATACAGCGATAATGCAAGTCGACAAAATTTACCTTGCTGGACTCTTATTATCGCTCGTTGTACAGGAGGGCCACCATTATACCGTCCAACGCCTGATTGACAATTGACGTATACGCGCAATCAGCTGGTGTAAGTAGTTAAGGCCAACGAGGGAACGTACCATTCAGCAAATTAGAATCAGGAACTGGTTCTGCAGTTATATTGGCAACCCAGTCCGCTATCGAAAACGTGAAGGGTTTCAGTACCTAACGGCAACAAATATGTTCATTCTCACCGGCCAATTGCTCAGTGTATTGTTGATACCAGTCTGTCATGGTAATAATAGTCGAAGGATTATCTACGTCATATAGATGCCTGTGAGGGTCCTGGGGATCTGATAGATGTGAAGCTTGAGGCACAATCTCCTGCAGACATGGCGGCCAGATTGCATACCGTATATAATGAGAGGACCGCGGAGACCATCAATATATTGTGTGCTGAGATGGCTATGATACCTGTGAGAGAATTAACATCGAGAACACTTATTGTTGTGTGTTATCACAACACACCAGTATGTGCCGGCCTGCTCTCCAAGTTCGAGGTGGTACGCGTAATAGTTACTATCGAAACAGAATATCAGTGTAGTTCAAATCGATAGGCAGGAACACACCCAGGAGCAATTGGACACTTATAATTTGACGTAGAAGTCAATACCGTGAGTAAATATACTCAAAATATAACACACCTGCGTGACGCCCGCTGGCCCATCGTCCTGCGCCCATTTCCGTTGATACTATGAAAGCGATTCAGCTGGTAGTCAGAAATGCAAAACACCTCAATACGCACGATGCCGTGCCAGTGAACAGTGGTGCTGCGACGCATAAACGGATCCTGCAGGAAGTTCAGTTATTTCCGGAGATTCTCAGAAGTAGGGCGTATTACTGAGAGAGAATTCGTGACGTTCACAATCATCGTGTCTCCTTTAGTCGCAATTAACACCGGACCTGGGGTGATACCATTGATCGTGACAGCAGATCGCTCGAAGCCATCGGGAGCAACTAAACCGTTGGCAATATCGAGGGTGTAGTGGCGTATTCGGGCGAATGCCATCCCAGACAGTAAAAGGAGGGGCACTGAGAATGTACGCATATCGAGGAGTACCGTGAAGAGCTGAATGGGTGGGGTGGCTGACTGACAGTAGCAACCGGACCTCGTACCAATCAGCTTATAAGATCCGGGACAACGTGCGGCGAGGTGATCGTCCCGCTCGAGCCTAGTCTCGGGAGCATCGGTTGTGAAACTGCCAGGTCAGCCCAAGGTAGGCGAAAGCAAGTGAGACAGCGGCATTCTGAGTCGTAGCCATTCGGTTGATAAATGACTTCCATAGAAACACAATGGGCTACCTCAGGCTCATGTAAGAGACAAACCTGATATGAACCCGCAGAAGCTAGTTAAACTAGTACCATATGTCGACCCATGAGAGGGTGCACCTAGTACGTCGATGGATGCATGGTTTCGCAGCAATCCAGCCCCATAGAGTACTGGTGGCCGGCAGTGGCTTTACAAACACTAATTGAGAATAAAAAGACAAGAGACGCGTAGGGACTTGAGCTTCAGGTTATAAGATTGCAATATCCATTCGATAAGAGATGACGTCGACTTCAAGGTTCAAAAACTGGCGACGAAGGTCCAAGACTCCAAACTAGAGATTTTACTACGTCCCTGAAACAGCGCTGAGCTCTGGGGGAGGTGTACTACTAAAAGCCATTCTCCTGAAGACTGACACTGGCCGGCAATCGCTGCCCTCCTCGATATGAGTCCTAAACCGGCTCAGCTATAGGATCGAGGTCAAGTCAAGGTCAAGGTTTACATAACGCGCGGCAGCGCGGGGTTACATCGTGCAGCGCCGAGAGCTTGGAAGCCATCAGTGGCAGTATCGATACCCATGAAGTCAATAAGAAAACATAGGTGCGCATGTTTATATCCTGTATATCCATTACTACTATCACAAGAACTTATGAACCGCGTTTCACCTCTGACTTTAAGTTCTGAAGCGAGGACAAGTTGTCTCTGGTATATATGCATATCCAACGTGGTCAACAGCCCGCTGAGGAATGTCGGGTTATAGAACCTCACTGCTCCCTGAGCTCGCTCTCACTACTCCACCGCGGGTGTTAATTCACCGTCATCGCCATGCACCATGCTCAGAGGAAACGCTTGGTAGTCCCAGATGGCATGGAGCTAAGATGTTGTATGCCATCACTATCGCAGTCGCCATCTCGTCATCCACACAGGGAACCATGGCGTTACAGCGATGCAGCATCCAGCACCATATCACAGCGTCCGCACTGCGGTACTCGTATTCTACTTGTTGTGTGGCGGCTGTGACATTCGAGACTATGACTCGGAACCGAAATCACCGTTCTTGATTGTATGGGCCGTTCCTGAGAGAAAACAACTGCCGTAGGTCATGCATCTCCAGATTAACGGTGAACAAGGGCAAACTACTCTCACTATGTGTGCTGCGGGACAGGAATGGTTTGGCCGCTCGACAATGAGAACGGGCCTAAAATGTAAAACTCGACATCAGAGATCGATACTTTGGCGGCCCCGCGTTATAAACGACACGATACTGCACTGACCTTATATCAAAGGTGGAGGCCCTCATGCCGCGTGCTGTCTTGTTCATGACGATGTAGTTACCCAGATGAACAATATGATAAATACCAATCAACTTGGTCGGTAGGTCTCTTCGAACAGTGGCATGAGAGTATCGACGAACGAGAGCTCAGACGAGTGACAAGTCAAAGTATAGAACTAAACACCGAAGCCTGTGCTGACTTGTAAACTCGACCATTTGAGCGATACATTACCACCACGAATAATATTTGGCGTCACGGTGGTGCTACACAGGTATGAGATGCGAGCTATTAGGAGGACTTCGGGCAATTGAGTGCAGACTTCAAGTGACACGAGCGTCTAAAAGTTATTTCTTAGCGGTACTCTTATACTTAGTCTCGTCAACTCAACATCTGTCCTCGTTTAGAGGCTATCAGTTGATTGTCAAATCCAAGCGACCAACTGGTTTTGTATCTGTGCTTGAGAGATACCAATTACTGTAGCTTCCAAACTTCTTGGAGGCTCGGATTTGGCCCCACGCTGACCTTCGCTTTGAGCCAACTCGATCGTATAGCCGTGCAAGTGTGAGTGGTGCCAGTCACACAAACAGTAGAGAGGGTTGTTAAAATTCCGCAGTGCTGCCATGTCGTTTGAGGCTTCATTGTCCAAGATTCGTCCACACACCTCTTCCTCTCTCGCACACCAAAAAGCACCAGCAAACTTGCTCATTGCTTTGGACTCTACCCTCACGGACCAAGGCACGGAACGGACTCCTACCGCATATTTTGCCGCTCTTCTAACCACACTTGAGTCCTTGCAAAACAAAGTCTCATTTGGCGATGGTGACCTGCTCCCTGCGATCCTTTACCTCTTTGCTTTGGTTGCGCCCCACTTACCCCCAGCTGTCATACGGTCACATCTATCTACCCTTATTTCTCTTCTTTCACCCTTGTTTCCGGCTCTTGTGCCCCATGCCCCGCCTTTGCGCTCCCACCTGTCCCTTTTCAGTGCCATCATCCAAGCCCTTGATGCTGCCCAGCTCGATACGCATGGAATCCGCCAAACATTCACATTTATTCTAGAGTTGAATCTCGACCCTCGTCCAAAAGTACGGAAAAAGGCTGCAGAGCTTGTCAGGGATGTCCTTGCTAATCCACCAACCCCACTAGTTCGGCATCCATATGCGGAAAGAGTGGGAGAGTGGGCTACCGCTTCCCTCACCACAGTGGGTTCAGGTGTCGGCTCCTTCGGCCGCCAGGCAAAGAAGACTGAGGGTAATGACGCTCCTGAGGCGGGTATTCATCTCATCGCCATGATTAAGCCCATGGTTTCATATCTGCCTAGCTCAGTAAGTTATTCCATGCGACTCCGTTTATGCATACTTACTATTTGTGCCTAGCAACTGCCAGGTCTCGCGCAGACTCTTCTCTCCCTCCCGCGCCTGGGCAATCCATACCTTTCACAGTCATCCTATAATCTCCTCTCCACTCTCATCTCTGATCAGACATCGACCTCTGATATGACGTCTCTCATATCTGTCCTCCTTTCCTCCGCACCTTCAAAATCGGACGCGGCCCAGACCCCTGCATGGCTTGACCTCCTTGGTACGGCCTTTTCATTCGGTTCCGTCGTATTCCTGGCAGAGAACGATCTCGATGCGGTCTTCAAATCTATATTTTCCTACCTCGAAGCCACAGACGTTACGATCCGCACAGGCGCTTCTCTCACGCTTACTGCACTTGTATCCAAATGCATCACCCCTCCCATGGTTGAAGCTGCAGTTGCCGAAAGCAGCCAGAAAAAACCACCAAAGTCACCTGTCGGTAAAATCCTAGCTCATGTCCGAATGTCTCTGGAAACACTCTCTTACGCTCGTGCCATGCCCCAAATGCTTGCCGTGCTTGCGTCTCTTTTGCTTGCCCTCCGATCTCGACCAAAAATTTCTTCTGGATTTTCGCTTACGGCGGCTGAGTTACTCCTCCTTGATGTTGTGCAAAAAATCGGCGAACTGCGAGTCAAGAAAGGCTTTGAGCACAAAGAAGCGGCTGACGAGGTGCTAAAGGCGGCAATGAGCGTACTTGGCCCGGAAATCATCCTCCGTGTACTCCCGTTGGGATTAATACCCGAAGATCGGTGGGACCATTTCCCTCGCCTCCGCTCTATGTATCTTAACATGTTGTCCTAGCACCGCTGGGCGTGAGCCTCATGCACATCTGCTCCCATTATTGGCCATTCCACACCCTACGCCGTTAGGTCACTTTATAAACTACTTCTTACCACTGTCGGAGCGCATGTTCGACTTGCACCAGAAGGCCGATGCAGAAGGGCGTGCAAACGAAGCAAAAATGTGGGATGTACTGATCGGGCAGATTTGGACAGGCCTCGTGGGATACTGCTGGGGTACGCATGACCTCACACAGGTGAGGTTGCACAAAATTGCAGTCTTGCCTCAGGATCATATTGGCTTTATGATTGACTGCCTTCTTCTCAGGCGTTCAATCCGTCTTTCGCACAGTTATTATCGCAGATATTGTACAACCAACCCCAGCTTCGACCTGCGGTCTTGAAGGCGCTCAAAACTGTTGTAGAGTCCAACGTTGCTCTCATATCAGACACGCGGCCAGTATGGGCCACGTCTGATACGATTTCCGCGGCTGAGGCTTCCCGAAATATCGAGCATCTCAAAGGCCAGACAGAGAGCTGGTTTGCGGTACTCTTCAATGTGTTCGGAAGTGTCGGACAGGAAAGTAAGGGTATTGTGGGAGATGTTATCTCTGCATGGGCCGGGATAGCTGGCAATTCGGTAAGATCTGGCTCTGCATTTGGATGTAATGGGGGCATTCAGCTACCTGAAATTTCAACAGGAGGTAGCCAAAATGTACCGGAAAGTCGTTGCGCTTTTCCAACAAAACCTTAGCAATCAGCCGAAGAACTTGGCCAAGCCCGGTGGTGACAAGATTCAAAACGTGATTCTCACAACACAGGATCTACTTGTCCTCCTACTACCATACCTTCCTCTATCGGAATGCGAGGAGCTTTGGGCCCTTTGTGCATCGGCTGCTATAATCGGTAATGCCGACGGAGGGATTCAAAAACGCGGCTATCGGATTTTATCTAAATTGGTTCAGGGAGGGAAGTTAGATGCGGTCCTCGATGCGGAAACTGTTTTACAGCAGCTCGCAGAGGGTGCGGACAGCGTTGGAGCCGCCGCCAAGCGGGTATGTCACCACATGCGTCATTCTTATTATTATCCTTGACGCGCTGCTTACATCAAGGATCGCACTGCCCTCCTCATGCTCCTCCTGCCTTCTCTTCCGTCAACATCCCTGCACCTGATCCCTAGCCTCATACCTGAAGCAGTGCTTGGAACTAAGGAACCGGCTGAGCGAACCCGGGCTGCTGCATTTGATCTGGTTGTTGCCATGGGACGGAAAATGAAAGATGGTGGTGTGGTGAAGCGGCATCGCATGGACGGGATGATAGAGGAAGGCAACGCAAATGCTGCTGAAGGTGTGCTGCTTCTACTTGTGGTAACCATCATCTGTTGATCAAAACTCCAGTCCAGGCCAGCATCGAGGAATATATGACCATGATGGCTGCAGGGTTGGCAGGCGCGACACCGCACATGATTAGTGCGACTATAACCGCCATCTCCCGACTTGTATTCGAGTTCAAAGGTCAGTTTACCTCTTGGCTGACATGTCATGCTTTCCGCCTGCTCACCCACACTGCAGATGACCTTTCGCCAACTATGTTGGATGAAATCCTTTCTACTCTGCTCGTATTTATTGGCTCCGCCAACCGCGAAATCGTTAAATCGGCGTTGGGATTCATCAAGTTGTCTGTGCACACGCTGCCAATCGAGATGGTCATGCCACACCTAAATCAGCTAGTCCCGGCGCTTCTCAATTGGTCGGGGGACCACAAGAACCACTTCAAGGTTAAGGTTCGACACATCTTCGAACGTATGATTCGCCGCTTTGGCTGGGAAGCCGTGTATCGCTGTGTTGGTAATGAGGTGGAAGAGAAGGAGAAAGGAAAGGTCTTGTTGAACATCAAGAAGAGAAAAGACAGGGCAAAACGTAAGAAGGCGAAGCGTGCCGACGAAGATGAAGGGGAAGCCGAGGAGGTAGTTATCTATGCTTCAGCTTTTAGTCACCTTCTCACTTGGTATCCAGACATCAACGGTACACAAAACGGGGGACGCTTTCGAAGACGTTCTCTATGGTAGTGAAAGCGAAATTGAGGATAGTGATGATGATGATCTGCCACTCCATCATGACAAAGCCTCCAGAGCTGTAACAACGAAACGCCACAAAGGAGCTCGCCTACGACTGGACGACGATGAGCCCATGGATTTGTTACACGGTGCTGCCGAGCAACTCACAAGTGAGCTTCTCTTGTACTGCCATGATTTGGTTCACCGTCTGCCCACTAGGTCGGAGTAAAACTCATCGTCGAAAACCTGGTCAGGACGCGTCACATTTTAAGACAGACGATAGCACCGGAAAGATGGTCATTGAGGCCGAGGATGAGGAAGCTCATATCGCTGCAGACGGCGATGTTGCTGGAGCAGCCTATAAAGATTCACTTACTTCCGTTGACGGATTCACACGTGGCGCGAATGGCCGGGTCAAGTTCAATAAAGACACTAAGAAGCGAAGGCGTGCCAATGAAGGAGAAGGGGACGACGGGGATGTTGAGATGACGGACGCCATTAGTTCGGGACCATCGAAGTCTAACAAAAAGCGGAAGAAGGAGGCGAAGCTTGGGCAGGAATTCAAAGCAAAAGTGAGTCAAATTGTGAGGCATCGAATTTATGGACCGACGATGCGTCCTAGAATGCAGGGGGAGACGTCAGAAAAGGGGGCCTAGATCCGTATGCCTACTTGCCACTCTCACAGGCGGCCAAGAAGAAGGGAGGGAAAGGAGGTCGTGTGAACGTCGTCGGACGTCGGTGACTATAATAGCCAGTCTGGTGTCATTTGAATCTGCTGTTATTGCTAATATACAAGTACAGGACCACTTATGTCGTGCAGAACTCGTATCGAAGGTGATAACTTTATTCAGCCTTGTGTCCACAGCAGGAGGCGCCGGGTTGAAGCGGCTGGGCAGGTGGCTTTTCTTCACAGGTGCAATTAGCACAGGTGCAGGATGCCCCACAAACACAAGTAGATTGACTAAGAAGACGGGCGTAAACCAGCGTAGACAATCCAGTGAGAACAGTTGAAAATTTACCTCTGGCTGCACGCACATCCCGTCTCCTTGTTACAAGAACATTCGTTGAAATTCCCTCCTGAGCATGGCTGGCAGGTACATCCACGTATCTCGCCACTCGGGAGGGTAACGTCGGGGCAACCACATGCCTGTAGATGGTGTAAACCTCTGCATAAATTGAAAGGATGACAGACGACACAAACAGGCATACTTGACGTAGAGGTTTCTTTCACAGAGGTTTCGTTCACAGCGGGCCTCCTATTTATGAGACAGACCGACGAAAGGTATATGACGACACCTCGCATTCATGTGATACTCTCTAGGTTTGTTCCTCCAACAGAAGGATCCTAGTTGCGACAGTTGGAAGTCAAACAAGCTGTCTGAAGATGGCTGGTCATGACAGTTAAATTAATAAAAGCACTACTCTTTGAATGCACAATTATTGCATGGACTTATACAGAAAACAATACGATCATTGAAACAAGCATACGAACAAAGAGACTAGACGTTTACAATAGCAAATAAACAAATTAAAATAAATACCTTTTTAAATAAATAATAAACAAACAAACAAAAGAGAAAAGAAAAGTAGTGTACTATTTTTTTTATTTGGGTTAAAAATTATCTCTCAGGCGGGGAATCGAACCCCGGTCTCGCGCGTGACAGGCGCGAATACTAACCTCTATACTACCTGAGAACTGCAATTTTATGCATCATTTCCCATAAGACCTCAATAATATGCACAAGAATTATGTCATTTGGCTAAGCTTGTTGGCTTGTGTGCTTGTTCACAATAACATCTATGCGCAAGGTAAGTACTTACTTGGCTCCCCTCTCGGCTCATCAGTCGAGTATGTCCTAACCACACCTTGCAGACACCTTACCTCATCAGCTTTCTGTTTGTATCGATCAGTTTTGCCTTGGTGATAGGCTATCCCGTCATAAACACCAAAGAACACATCGTCTAATTACTTTACAGTCTTTCGTGTCCTTTGA
This sequence comes from Ramaria cf. rubripermanens, assembly GCA_003316465.1. Lineage (NCBI taxonomy): Eukaryota > Fungi > Basidiomycota > Agaricomycetes > Gomphales > Gomphaceae > Ramaria > Ramaria cf. rubripermanens. The sequence continues at coordinate 40,467 of QFFB01013590.1, forward strand.
GGTTCCAGAATGGTTCGAGCCCTTTCCTTGGCGCTGCTATGCAGGTCTGAATTCTAATTTGCAGGGTCTTTGCCCAGTCCCCCAAGGGCTTCCCCGGAGCTGAGAGCGTAAGGTGGGGCCTGTACCAGGTACGCATAGCGCAAGCGCCACTTTGATCGATGTTTATACTTTGTCTTCTAGCGTTGTGACCGTACTATAGTCTACGATGGCAATTCCACGGATCAGTATCATACGGAATACAACTGCCGTCAATTCCCTTCAAAGAAGTACCGTGATTGCCAGAGGGAAGTGGACAATTACTGCATCCTTTGGTGTGTATATTGTTGATCTGGATATTCTTCTGCTCTTGCTCCTAACCTTTTTTTAGGGACACGGCAGGATACGCGTCTCAGTTAAGTTTAGTATTCGCAGCCGCAGCGTTAGTTTCCTTGTTGGTTGTCAGTACTGGGTTCAGTACACGTTCTCGAAGGCGAACAGCATGGCAAGGAGTAGCTGCTTTGACAGGATTGCATGGTTCGTACTGGCATGTTGTCTCGATGCAGGCTTCCGGTACAATCGTGTTACAGGTGCTCTCCAGATTGTCACTATGGCTATCATTGTCAACCTGCACAGCACTTCAGCCTATCCACTATTTGGAGAAGCCAAGCTTAGTAAGTTTCTGTTCTCATTCATATAATCCTTCGTGTATCTCATGCTGTCAGGCACCTCATTCTACCTGAGCACAATATCATGGTCTCTTGATGTGTTCATTATCGCCGGTCTCCTGTACACTGCATTGGCTGCAAAATCAGGCAAACGATGGGCAGCTGGCAGAAGGGCTTATCAACCCATTCCTGGGTAAATTAACGTTGTGATCATCATGGATTATCTGAGGACCATAAATGATCATTGCGATATACAAGCAGATATCCCACTCCAGTTCCCCTCCATTTCTTGTTTCATATGATCTAGCATGCTGTACTCTTCTCCTAGATACTTATTCATCGTGGGGCCAGATTCGGAGAATTTCGTTCCACTGACAAACCATCAGATATACGTCCCAAGTTGAATTGGACAACTTACATCGCGCTTTCGCCGTCTTCTAATTGAGAAATATCCCGTATTACTCTCCCAATTACCTCTTACTCTACCCTTCTCATGGCCACCGCTCTGCGTGAAATATGTCTCGGGATCACATGGTAGCCCCAGTTCATCCACCGCAAGAGTCATAATTCGACGATGCAATTGTTGGCGCCTTTCGGAAAGTTGGAGAAGTGTCCGTCTCCCGATCCACAAGAGATTCATGAGTGCTGTCAAGGCGCGAAACGCAGAAATAGCGTCTTCCATAAATCGGAGCGACATCCACATAAGACATGGCACAAAGAAAAATGACACAGCTGCAAAGGGTAGAGTGACGAGGACACAGGTCAGCCAAACGCACGTTCCGGACAGAAGCCCAACGAGGAGCTTGTGTTGTGCAATTTCGTCCCAAACGTCCTCTGGCGGCCCTGTCTGTTTGAATCTTGTAACAGACCATCTCGTGGCTGCAAAAACTGGTGCCCACAACAAAAGACCGGGTAAAGATATGACATAGAGTACTGCCAGCCAAAGTGTCCTGACAGCAATGCGTGTCATGAGGACACGACGAGCCAGAGGACCAACACGTATGCGATCATCCTTTATGCCCAATTGTAAGAGGGTGTTATGGTAATCCTGGGCGCAATCATCAAGCCCTTCCCTCAGTACTTAATCGCGAGTCAATTACCTTCAAATCTTGAGCAAGAACATCCACAGCTAGATCATGTCGCCCGGCATTCTCCTGCTTCTCCTCTATCTTGGCACGAGGAATAACATCTTCACGATTAGCGTCCTTATCCAGAAGCGAGGCATCTGCATCTAATTCAATCCAACTGCGAGTTTTCTGGCCTTTTTGATTCCAACCCTTCCCGGTTTTCTTGAAACCTTCTACGAAAGTCTTCACAACCCTAACATGATCACCCAGGGACATATTGGTTCCGAGTGGGGCATAGATACCCGCAGCAACCTTAGCAGTACTGATGACGTCCCAAGAGGGGGCGTCTAAGGTTCCTGCACTGATTTGGTCTGCCATAAACGAGGTCAAGGCTTTGATACTGCGAAAATCAAGTGGCTCAAGTAAGCTTGGACATTCCTGAAAAGATAATCATATCACTCCATACTATAATTTCAATATTTTTGACGAGCAGAGCGTTACCTGTGGTCTAAATTTGATTGGGGGGTTGAAAGTCACCAGAACGTCAGAACGAAAATGTTGTCGGTGCCTTCAATCAATCACGAAGTGAAACATTTGAAATGCGACGAGATTGATGGACGCACATGTATGTTATAGAGCAAGTCAGCAGAGTAACTTTAAAATTAGGATCGCTACGACGTCGAGTAAGGACTTTTGAGATGATACGAGCAACGCCAGTCTTTAATGGTGACAGTGCCGGGCGGTAGCGACTCATGCCTTCAGGAAACAGACACACAGCGTCGCCTTGCTCCAGAGCCTAGGTGGGATGCCAGCTCACGCGTGAGCACTACATTCTGCAACGCGAACCTTTACCTCGTAAAGTTTATTCATCACTTCCGAGTTGTCAATTTCTCCGGGATCTTCATAATCCATACGCCGCTTTAGTGGCAAAGCACCGGATGATTCAATGAGCCAGCTGCTAAAGGTTCGCTTCCCAAATTGCGTAGCTTTAGCTGTCATTCGTAGATAATTCTAAGCCCAAGCTTAGCGGAAAGCAGCATGTTAACGCCGCTTCGCTGACCTTGGATGCGGTCATCAGCAGCCTGTCATAGTGTCACTTGGCATAAAGGGAAAATAGGCAAGGAAACTAACAGTGCGTCAGTGAGCGAATTGGTATGGTTGGCGCAGAATATGCTGTCCAGTCACTCAAGTCAACGTCCTCGAAAACTAGGAGACTGCTGACCATGGCTCGCCCCTCTTGGGTATATACTCCTCATTCTCAATCACGATACTCCCATAGAATACTTTCAAGACAAATTTGAAGAGCCAGCTAGGGCAGACGACGCCTCTCAAATACTGCAGCTGTTATAGCAAATACAGACCAGGGCGTACCGGATCAAGATGTAGGAAAGAGGTGTGCACTTGAGTCTTTGATCAGTAGCCATCAGCTAGCATTGGTGAAGCGGTGGCGTGGAACCAATTGTGTGAGTCTGGGCTAGTACTTATAGAGGTGTCACGCCGTTACTGCCATTACGTATATCCACACGATGCTTCCTCGTTCATGGATACATGAATTTCGTCTCCAAAACACCACGACTAGTGGATCAGGTGAAATACAGCAAAATGGGCCATTTTTTTCTCCAGATGACACGAACTTCAGTGTGTCAACATTGTCCACCAAGACACTTGTTGTGGTTAGTGCATAACTTCTTGACTTGGAACGTGCATTCTCAAGCCCTAACCGCAAGAGAACCTTAGCCTATTGTTTCAGCAGCCAATGTCCCTCAATTAGCTGCGGATATTCTTATTGCATCTCTTTCTCTTTCCCGGCTCGGGACGTGTGACGCCAAGTATCATATACCTGTCGCGGGCGGTCGAGAGGGCGGGCAGGTTGGCGTGACTACACCATTGGAACTATTCGGAAGTGATGATATCGAATTTGTTGTTATGCAACAAAGGTCACCCGTACTCAAGGTAAAATGGCAGTGGATACATGCCTTGCATATCTTACATTTCGCAGGAACATAAAGACAATTTCATCTCGTCACTTATAGATTTCATAAAACATGCAGGTTTCAGATCCGTACTTTTCGTGTCGGGTGTGAATCCGACTAACCGTACCGACTCGCAGATGCAGTAAGTTCTCTAGTAGCATGGGTGCCCCGGTAGTGTTAAACTTCACATTAAGCACACCGATATTCCATCTTGCTTCCCCCGCATTTCACCCGATTTCAGGATCTCCCCTAGCGCTCCTCGCCTCTTTGCCGCAATATGATACTATTCAGAAGTCAAGTAAAGGCCCATCCCTACCCGGCGGAGGGCTTACACGCCGTGTTTTATCGTCGATACCTGAAAACTGGCCGATTAACACTGGCTTTTTGGTATGGATGGGGATGGAAGGAGATAACCGTGATGATGCAGTGCTTGTTGCTGGTGTCATTGCTAAGATTATGTCAACAGATGGCCAGATTAAAGGTCATTACTCATACTGTTATTCTCGCCATCATGTCCACTCAATCGTTTTGCATCAGAATGGAAGGAACCAGAAAGCTGGCGACAAGGTTTATTCGGATCATCAAACGATCATACTCTTTTCGGCTGAATTCAAGGTGATTCTTTGCTAAGGACGTGTATTATGTGTTCTTGGTAAATGACATGTATGATCATGAATGGGATAAAATCTTTAGTAAAGGTATCTGAAAGATATCTTCCGTCCGATTGCTGCTTCTTTTTGCTCTATTTTCTTATTCAGGCGGATTAGATGTTGGCGGAAGATGTAGCACATAATGATTGTGAATCCTGCCGTCTGCACGCAAGAAGTTAGGTCATGCAGAAGCCAAAGGGTAATCCACGTACGGCAACACAGATGCCGTACGACTTCCTGTACGTTGGCCCCCAAGAAATATCCCACACATAGCTATATAAGTAGTCGCAGTCAATACTGGCGTCAAATCGATTTTATTTGCTTACGATCCGGCTACATTACCCAGCTGACTCCACGCGTTAATCAGTGCCAAAGCTATTCATCGTTCAGATATCGAACGGTGGGATGCTGCTAAATGACTGACCGACTGCTCGCTTGGCGGGTGGGCGAGGGAAAGAGTTGCTAAGCCAGGCATATAAAACAACAAACCCTGCATAGGACTGTGCCGCGAGGAATCTTTACAAACGCAAGATTAAAAATGACGCGTTCACGACCCACTTTACTCCGAACAGGTGACGCACAATGCAATGTAACGAGCGACAGTATTCATCGTGCAAAGCGAGATGATAAAGCCGAGGATACCGAATAGGATGGGAATGGAAATGTGCCAGAATCTTTCTCCAGTAACATCAGCATGGCGAGCATTGAGGAATGCTAGGAGAGTAGCGAATATCCACGGAGGAGCGGTTAGCAACAATGTCACAGTTGTCGACTTGAATCCTAGCGTGGCGGCTAATGCTAGAAATCGTTAAAGGGGTGGGGGGTTGAATATTCAGAATGAAGTACTAGAAGAAATTCTCACTTGGGAAATAAGCGTTGAAGGACAAGCTGACTACTTGGGAAAGCATGGCAAACGCAAGCCACCATACTTTCCAATCAGTGACTGCTAGCGTGAAGCCAGTCCACTGGTTATGATCCTCATTGCTATCCTCTTCGTCTTCTTCGCCTACATCTTCCGCCATTCTTAATTGCGCGAGTTTGCGTTCCAAAGGGGTCAGCGAGCGTGTAGTGGCTGGGAAGTCGGGTAAAATGAATATTGCGCATATGGCCACAAATATCTGCGTTGTTCGTCAAGGTAAAAGATGTAGGGTGGAGGAGGTTGACATGCGTCTTACTGTTAGAGACCCTTCGACCTTTCACCGTAAATATATAGAATACAGTGGTGAGAATAGTGGCAATATCATAAAGTAACTACCAGATACATACGAAAAAGAGCCAACTATAATTATACATCAGTCAATGAACATGGGATCGCCTTCCACCTGAACTCACCGCCAGGCCGCCTGACCCAGTATGCCATCCATGCCATTCAAAATACCGGCAGCCAGCAAGCCCCCGAAAGCGTTGGACATGAGATTGCCGCAATATAGAATAGCAGTTCGAAGGCCAAGTTCTTTTCTGTCCGTCGGAGGCGTCATTATATGGTCTGAAAGAGGTACTATATGGCTGCAAACCTTGTATACCACTTGGATAACAAAAATAAAGCACCTGAAATACATTACAGCCATTGATATACGGAACCTTGAATACGGAACTTGCCAGGGAAGAACGCGGCTTCCATACTAAATAGAGTGAGCATAATGGAAGGGAAGGAAGTAAAAAAACGTACAATCCCAGAAAGAATCGTGTCAAGAGAGCTCCCACGAAGCTACACAATTTCAGTTCTATAAGACAAGCGAGCACTCGTCCTGCCCTTACTTCTTTGCGACACCTAACGACGTCGATGTTAAAAATATGATCACCGAATTTTATAAGTGAACATACCTGTTAATATGGATATCATCCCCCAAATCATCATGCATATGGGGAGGTAAAGACTCGGTTTCCCTAACCAATTGAGCAGCATGTTGCTAAAGGCATCGCAATGTCGTCCTAGCGAAGATAACATGACACAAAAAACTCACGATGGAATTTGCATGATGATATACCTGACGTTGATTGAATAAAAATCTGACCGGTCATAAGATAAAACCTACCCGACATATAAGATGGATAGCAGGGTAGCAAACTCTTGTCCTTTCAGATGCAGATCTTTTTCGAAACCACGAAGGCGAGCCGCGCTTGGCACACCAACCATGAGGTAATGAAGTGGCAGCGTCTGTGGCACCAAAAAACAGACACTCACGCCGCGTTATTCCGATCTACCTGAAAGCATGAAGCAATTACTACCATATCAGGGACATGCTATTGACAATTTCTCACGTAATTTAATACATATATCAGTATCAATATACTCATCCTGATGTCGATCTTCCATAAACTGATGCAAAATATCGGGAGGACGATTGCGAGGAGGTTATCGGCCATATTTCATTGTGAATTCATGCTGCAAACATACAGTTTCTTCTCGAGTCTCTTGCGACCCTCAACGCCCCCAAATTCTGATAAGTCCTCGGTTGGAGTATTGCTCTTGATGACTGTGTCCGCCTTCATGTCGGGAGACAAGGTGATGGCAAATGACAACGTACGCGGTGCGTGCTCTTCTTCGTTGGCAAGAATGTCAGGGATTGCTCTCACGCCAATTAGGTCAGCCGTAGCGGACATTTACCGGAAGAAAGTCAGCGGTAGGATTCAGGATTAGGAAGGGGGCAATCTTGTCACGTGTCCCGTCACGTGTATGCCCTGTGACGCGCCACATTACATAACTACTGTCGATCATCAGTCACAGGGCTGCCTCAAACTTTAGTGTACTACCATCTATGTACCGGTAGCTTATGAAAGTGACTGCCATTGGTTTTCCTACGGAAGGTCTCATATTGCGGAAGAAATGGCATCGTAAACTCTACACTCGCCCCACTAAGTAGATGAGCTTCTCTGATGGCTTCGTTTACCGTACACTAGTCAGTGATGCGAATAGGATTCGGTCTTTTGGTATGGTTCGTCCTAAAGTCACGGATTCTTAGTTGAACCATTTCTACTATGCGTGAAAAGTATTTCATTGTCCCGCTGTCCTCGATTCATAATCGCGACGTGCTCATTCGACTGACTACCGAAAGCGACGATGGTTTTATTCATCTCGCCGCCTGACTTCTCTTCCGGGCAGATGTCTGGAAGTTGTGAGGTTGTTCCTCAGATATCTCCAAGTGAGCCTCGATATCTTGGATCTTGACAAGAGACTTCGTCGTTGGCTCTGCACACGTCGACGAGAAATGGACGCCATTAGCCCATTTGTTCTTCGAGATGAAATCAGGCCACTCGTTCTTTTACCCCAGACTGTCACAATCATCGACGCGCTTTCCTCAGCTCCAATTCGCCTTTTCCTCGCATAAAGCCTTCCCTCATAGGGTACATGTTCCTCCCCGGGCCATCAACCAGTCTGAATGACGAAACGTGTATTAAAGCCTGCAACAGACGTTCCTGGACTTGCTGCTGGAGATGCTCCGAACTTGATGGACCTCGTAACAAATCATCATTAGAAGCACCACTGAGCTCTTAGGACAATTCCCCTTCAGTACCGGCTATAATGTGTATATAGTTTCGCCCCCAGAAGACGGTGTGACCGTATGTCCCTTGGGTCGAAAATAATCATACAGTAGTATATATCCACCATTTCTTCCCACCCAAAACACATGCCCCAAAACTTTCCATTCCCTAATAAAGGTATCTGAAAGTTATCTTCTGTCCCGTCGCCGCCTCTTTCTGCTCTATCTTCTTGTTCAGATGGATAAGGTGTTGCCGGAAGATAAAGCACATAATAATCATGAGCCCTGCAGTCTGCGAGAAACACGTGAAGTCACGAGGAGGCCAGAAAGGTGCACACTCACCGAAATACAGATACCGTATGACTTCCTGTAAGTAGGCCCCCAGGAAATATCCCACACGTAGCTACGTAAACAAAAATGAGTGATGAAATTTGAAATTTGGGACCACACATTTCCTTACGATCCAGCTATGTTACCCAACTGACTCCATGCGTTGAGCACTGCCAAAGCTACCGAATATTCAATATCGAAAGGTGAGTGTATGTGGCTAAATGACCGACCGACTGCGCGCTTCGCGGGGGGACGAGGTATCGAGTTGCTAAACCAGGCAAGTAAAACAATCAGCCCAGCGTAGGACTGAGCTTCAAGGAAGCTAGAGCAAGCCAATGTAAAATATCATGGCTTCACCACGCAGTCCAGAGGGATTACGCACAGGGCAATGTAACGAGCGGCAGTGTTCATTGTACAAAGTGAGATTATAAACCCGAGAATACCAACTAAGAGGGGAGTGGCAATGTGCCAGAATCTCTCCCCAGTGACATCGGAATGGCGAGCGTTGCAAAATGCAACGAGGGTTGCGAAAACCCACGGAGGAGCGGTAAGCAGCAATGTCACTGTTGTTGACTTGAACCCCAAGGTGGCAGTTAAGGCTGGAAAACATAACGGGAAGCATGACACTGTCAATAATGGAAGTAAATTGCGATGAGAACTCACTCGGGAAGTAAGCGTTAAACGACAGGCTGACGGTCTGAGAAAGTAAGGCAAACGCAAGCCACCATACTTTCCAATCAGTAACTGCTAGCGTGAAACCAGTCCACTGGTTATGATCCTCATTACTGTCCTCTTCGTCTTCTTCGCCTACATCTTCTGCCATTCTTAATTGTGCGAGTTTGCGTTCCAACGGCGTCAGCGACCGGGTAGTGGCCGGGAAGTCCGGTAAAATAAATATCGCGCATATGGCCACAAATATCTGCATTATTTATCAAGGTTACGCTGGGTATGCATAGCTTGCGTCGTACCGTTAGTGAGCCTTCGATCTTTCACAAGTGTACAGGATACGATTGTGAGAAAAGTGTGGCAATATAAAAAAAAATACCAAATACATACGAAGAATAGCCAACTACAAGAATACATCAGTCAGTGAAGCTGAGATCCCCTTCCACATGAACTCACCGCCATGCAGCCTGACCCAGTATACCATCCATGCCATTCAAAATACCGGCAGCCATCAAGCCCCCGAAAGCGTTGGACATGAGGTTACCACAATAAAACATAGCGGTTCTTACGCCGAGTTCTTTTCTGTCCATCAAAGATGTCACTATACGGTTTGAGGTATCTGATGGTTGCAAACCTTGTGTACCACTTGGATAGCAAGAATAAAGCACCTGAAATACATTGTAATCAGCGGTATACAAACTGTTACATACATAACTTGCCAGGGAAGAAGGCGGCTTCCACACTGTCAAAGGTGAGCCTAAGGCAGCGACATCAAGTAAAAACGCACAATCCTAGGAAGAACCGAGTCAACAGGGCTCCCACAAAGCTACATAATTGCAATTCAATATATGTGTAAGCATACACGTTGCGCCCTTACTTCTTTGTGATACCTGACGAGTTAAACGTCAGAAATAAACATAGAAAATAAACATAGAAATAAGCATAACCTGTCAGTATGGATATCATCCCCCAGACCATCATGCAAGCTGGTAGGTAAAGACTCGGCTTCCCTAACCAATTGAGCATCATGTTTCTAAAACATCACTGTCCTGTTCTGGCGAAGACAACGTGACAAAAGCAAGACTCACGATGGAATCTGCATGATAATATACCTGGTGTTATTTGAATAAAAGTCTTGTGTGATCATATGAGACGCCCTACCCAACGTATAGGATAGATAGAAGGGTAGCAAACTCTTGTCCTTTCAGATGGAGATCTTTTTCGAAGCCACGGAGGCGAGCCGCACTTGGTACACGAAACATGAGGTAAGAAAGTGGCAGCGTGAGTTGGTGACGCCGAAAAACAGACACTCACGCCGCATTATTCCGATCTACCTGAAAGTGTGAAGGAATTACTATCGCGTCAAGGATATGCTAAGTATTGGCGAATTCTCACGTAGTTGAGCACATATATCAATATCAATATACTCATCCTGAGGTCGATCTTCCATAAACTGATGGAGAAGGATTTTGTGAGGTTATAGCTATGTTATTTCACGGTGAGTTCGTGATCTTGCAGACTTACAGTCTCCTCTCGAGTCTCTTGCGACCTTCAACGCCTCCAAATTCCGAGAAGTCATCATTGGAAGTAACTGTACCCTCCTTCCGGTCTGTATTGGGAGACGAGGCCATGACAAAAGATAAAACGTACGGGGCGCTCGCTGCTCCTCGTTGGCATGAACCCTAGGGATTAAGTACGACTGCTGGTAGTTGGTCTCACGCCATTTACAATCATCAGCGCTACAAGGCTTGCAAAGGCAGCTGGTCACATGACACGTGTTCTGAGTCTACCTGTTTAGGAGGAACGATTTTCAATTTACAGACTAGACGAATCGTGTCATCGACGTCGGAACAGTCCAGCAGCCGCGGCTGTGTAACGCTTCCTGACTATCTTACCTTATGTGCGCGTGACCATAATATTACTGTAAACAGGTTTTTGCAGGACCTATGTCTCCGCTGCCACATGGCCAACAGCCGCATCGGTACGTCTAGCCGTATATTTCGACGTCCAGCGGCCCAGGGCCCGATAGCGACCCATCCGCACAATTCTTTTGGCGTCTCCGGGAATGGTGCATAGTGCTGGTTAGTAAACTGTACTGTAATCATCAGTTGATAACTTGATCAAGGGGGATCTGGGAGCTTGGAGTTTCAGATCATACGTTTGCCGGCACTGAGTCTTATTGCTAGGAGCGGCGGATACTGTGTCAAGTTCCTTAGAAATAGATGAGAAAGGCGAGCACCGAGAATATCATGGCTCCCCGGTACAAGCTCCCAACCTGACGAACCTTTGTTGATCAATTATGTGGTTGATCGGACCAGGCGACATCAGCGTCCCTCCCCGTTCTGCATAACTTCAAACAGGCACTCGCGCCCGTGGACACTTGCGGCCACATGTGTATTTGACGCGTCATCCGCAGATCTTAGTGGTTTCTGTCGACGTTGTGTCATCATGGCAACTTCTGGTGGCGCAATACTACAACGCTGAGGCGGGGGGCGTGACCCGGATGCCTAGTGAGGCTCCAAAAACTATCAGGCAGCTTCGCGTGCTCTAAGGGCGTACGCCCCTATCCTGACTTTGTATGTCCCGGCACTGGTCATTATGTAGGTCAGGTGGCGGTTGTTATTAGACCCCTGTACTTTGTAGTACAGCAGACAGGCATGTTACCGCCGGAGGCTTGTCAGGTTATGCTCCCTAGCTTCGTTCCGCCGTAACTGACGAGCCTCGCAAAGCCTGTGCTGATTTTAGTCATTTCTTGATGTAGGTCTCAGGTGGTGAATCTAGGATCAAAGTAATGTGAACTTACGTCTGGATTTCGGCAGTCAGCCATCTCCTCGAGTATGGTGCACATTTATGGGCTCTCCATATTTGGATCATGTACTCCTCATATAGGCCACATACCCGACATCTCTCATGACTTGGACGATCGGCCGGTTCTCGGTTCTCATACGATGTGAACGCCGTCCGATAATCGTAATCATACAAGATCCCTGTTTGCCTCTATACACTCCCACGCCGTCCCGAACTTTCTCATCCTTTAATAGAGATATCTGAAAGCTATCTTCCGGCCAGCTGCCTCTTCCATTCGATCTAGCTTCTTATTCAAATGCACTAAATGTTCCCGGAAGATGATGCACATTATAATCAGGAGTCCTGCCATCTTTACACAACATGTGAGATCAGGGCGAGCCCAAGAAGTCGCACACTTACGGAGATACAGATACCATACGAATTCCTGTAAGTAGGTCCCCAAGATATGTTCCATACGTAGCTATGTCAATAGTCAATGTCTCTGGTGAAACCGTGAATCATACAAATTGTGTACTTACGAGCCAGCAACATTTCCCAACTGGCTCCACGCATTGCTTAATGCCAAGCCTATACGAAATTCAGATAATGAAGGTGATATGGAAATAATTGACCTACCGACGGCTCGCTTAGCGGGGCGACGAGAAAAAGAGTTGCTAAACCAGGTATATAAAACAACAGATCCGGCAATTGACTGGGCCGAAAGGAAGCTAGTACCGGCGAAATTTAACCACTTCTACAGCCGATTCCAGATAGGCGACGCACAGTGCAATGTAACGAGCTACGGTGTTCATGGTGCAAAGGGAGATAATGTCGCCAAGTATACCCACTAATGTGGGAACAGCAACGTGCCAAAATCTCTCCCCAGTGACATCGGCATGGCGAGCATTGAGAAACGCAATGAGGGTTGCGAAAACCCAAGGGGGAGCGGTAAGCAACAATGTCACAGTTGTCGACTTGAATCCTAAAGTGGCGGCTAATGCTGAAAGTGATAACGGACTGTGACGCTCTTGAGAAGTAGATTGATATGAAAATTCACTCACTCGGGAAGTACGCGCTGAAGGACAGACTGAGAACCTGGGATAGCATTGCAAACGCAAGCCACCACACTTTCCAATCAGTAACTGCCTCAGTGAAACCAGTCCACTGTGTATGATCATCATTGCTGTGTTCTTCATATTCCTCCCCTATATCTTCATCCAGTCTTAACTGTGCGAGTTTACGCTCCGAAGGGGACAGCCAGGGGGTAGTAGTTGGAAAGTCGGGCAAAATAAATACCGCGCATATAGCCACAAATATCTACGCCGTTTGTGAACTTTATGTCTGGGCCAGGACGCGACGGGCGTCTTACCGTCAATGAGCCTTCGATCTTCCACCAGATGTACAAGAACCCATTTTTAGATTGAACACTATCGCAGGAGGATGCAATGGATACATACAAAGCAAAGCCAGCTACGACAATGCATCAGCCCAACGAATTTGGGATGCCCTGCACATCAACTCACCGCCATGCCGCCTGACCTAGCTTACCCTCCATGCCGTTCAAGATGCCAGCGGCCATCAACCCTCCAAACGCACTTGACATGATATTCCCTGAAAAGAGAATAGCGTATCGGAGACCGAGTTCTTTTCTGCTCGTCGAACCCGTCATAATATGGCCAGCGGGCTCCTATCCGGCTGCAAACCTTGTATACCACTTGGAAATCAAGAATAAAGCACCTAGGTTGTATTGTAGTTATCAGTAGACAAATATGAATTATTTTACTTGCCAGGGAAGAACGCGGCTTCTATACTGTTCAGGATGAGCATAAGGGAAGCGAAATCGGATTTAGAAAACCCACAATCCTAGGAAGAATCGAGTCAAGAGAGCTCCCACAAAGCTGCATAATTCGACTTCAATAAGAAAAGCAATCACTCTGATCTTGCCCTTACTCCTTTGTGATGCCTGAGCACTTCATCAGAAAAATGGTTGCAGAAAAACAGATGAACAATGGAATTTAACCTGTCAAGATGGATATTATCCCCCAAACCATCACGCACGCTGGTAAATAAAGACTCGGTTTCGCCAACCAATTGAGCAGCATGTTTCTAAGAGCATCGCAGTCCCGTCTGCCAAAAGTAAAAGAAATAACTCACGATGGAACCTGCATGATAATATACCTGGTGTTGTTTGAATAAGCATTTCCATCGGTCATAGGAGATGTCCTACCCAACATATAATATGGACAGAAGGGTAGGAAACTCTTGTCCCTGCAGATGCAGGTCTCTCTCGAACCCACGAAGGCGGGCAGCACTGTGCACACCAATCACGAGCTAAGTGAGTGGCCTGCATGTACCACCGTATGATCACAAGAACAGGAACAGGAACCCACGCAACATTATTCCGATCTACCTGAGAGTATACAGCAATGTGATGTCAGGGTTAGGCTATCAGTGTATAACGAAAGACTTCTTCACGTAGTTGAGGATATATATCAGCACCAATATGCTCATGCGGAGGTCAATCTTCCATAGACTGATGGGAAGCATCGTGAAGACGGATATTGTGACGTTAGGGTATAGTTTACGCTCGCAGTGAGTTCATATCCAACGTACAGTCTCTTCTCGAGTATCCTGCGGGCCTCGATTCCCCCAAATTCCTCGCTGGAGGAATCATTCTTGATGAAGGTATCCTCTTTGATGAAAGCATCCCCTTTGACCTCTGTACTGGCAGACGAGGTCATGACGAAGGGCAAACCTACGTGACGCTCACACTTTCCCGTTTAGCAAGTATTTCAAGGGGTTCTCTCACGCCTTTGGGACGTTCAAACGTAACGGGCATTCACAGGAAGAAGAATAGGAAGCTAGGTAGCCCTGAGACGAATCGAGTGCAGCTGATTGGGCTCACCATCCGAATCTCCCAACACTGACGCAGTCCTGCCATGTTCTCGAAATATAGTTTATCGCTGGAGTGCAGATACAGTCCTAAGTGAACATTCAAGGGTTACAGCCTAAAGCAGGCTAAAGCTTAGATTTGACTTGACGTGCGCTGAGCCGTGCAGACGTGCAGCTTGTTAAACACCACGTGCTATTTCATTGGATACCAGTTCATGCACTTTAATGCGGCGTCCAGATCGTGGTTGTGTGTGTGACGTGGGATACTCTAGCAGGGCACAACCTCAGGCTTTCAGTGATGGCGGCACCTATCATACAGTAATCGTGATAACATGAGCTTTCGTATGTATTAGCGATTGCCGATTGTTTTCTCACAAATATAAGTCTATGGACATGGATAAGGACTCGATGGGCATCGATCAGGTTGACATGTGTTGATAAGACAAGGCGTCCCCGGGGCCAGTGCCGAAGTTTCCCCAGTTTCCCCTACAGTCCCCGACCACGGCGAAACAAGCGCAGCACAAAGCAAGCCTAATCAGCTGACATTGGTGTACTAAGTATTGCATAACGAAACAACAATATAAGAATCTACAATCGCTGCATCTGGTTTCGTGGAGTTTTTGCGTTGTCCACTTAGTAGTCCTTTACGCGTTACGGCTGCATTCTGCATGGCGGTCAGTTTAGACCGCACTTGAAATATATCAGAACTTACAGGTGGCCTAGAGAGGAATATTCTGCCAGGAGCCCACAACTGGTAAAGCCTACACGCATCAGCCTGGGTTTCCGGTCATCTGTGCCGTCTGAGTCCCAATTCAGGCCCCGAACAGATGCCCTTATTACCGTGAAACAAGCACAGAGCCCATGTACGATGTAGTATATAAGTTAGATTAGCTAGTTTCACATACGTAGAACTCGTGACCCCGAACGACGACTTGGTTTCAACCTGCCACCCCGCATCTAAGTCAATTCAAGGCCCCCTCCTACATTGTTTGGCAGGTTGTTGCATGTAATGTAAGAGGGTAATTTAAGCAGGCCTCAAGTTGACTTAGATGCGAAAGGTGGCAGGTTGAAACCAAGTCGTTGTTTGGGGTCACGAGCTCTATGTATGTGAAACTAGCTAATCTAACTTATGTACTACATTGTACATGAGGCTCTGTGCCTGTTTCTTGGTAATAAGGGCATCTGTTTGGGGCCTAAATTGGAGCTCTGATGGCACATATGACTGGTTCCTTACACTTGCCCTCCTTCAGGGGCAAAGTGAGTCATAAAGAGAACAATAGGAATGACCACCAATCACAATTGAATGCTTCATCCTTATCTTCTCTTTGTGAGTCAGAGGGTGAGTTGGTCCAATTGAAGAAGGACAACAAATCAGCAATGAAAATAGCTCCTAAATTTCTCCTTGACCCACTCCCATGATAGGACACAAGGAGGAGATGGTCTTGGGGAACTCTGTGATGAAGATTGAGATGGATTGATGTGGGAGGATTTGTTGTATGGAGCCTGGAATTCTGCCTCATACTCCTCTTTTTACATCATTATGAGTAACCTTGCCCATATATCCCAGAAATGTGAATGGCTGCATCTCTTCTTGGAACAACACAGAATCTCTGATTGCATATGATTGTTGAGAATAGGAATGGCTTTTCTTCATTGATGGCCATGCTGCTTTGGGGAGTTGAGGATAAAGATTATTTTGTAGCTTGGCATGTCTTCTAATGTCTTCAGAATTAAGTGACCATTGTGATGATGTAAGGGATGTCAGAGACTCAATGGTCTGGAGGGGAATAGAATTTGAAGTTGTGTTGGTAGATGGCATGGTGATAAGTGTGAACTGATAAAATTGATGGGGGAGGGCTGTGCAGTCTAGCTGAGCTGAACTGAGATGATAGTGAAGACTGAGGGAAAGTAGATGTATGTGGAGCTTTGAGTTTTTGAAGACCCATGTGGAGTTCAAAGCTTTTAGATACATGTCATTTAATTTTCCTTCACCAGATGTCTGTCATGATCTGGTTCCTTGCAGATCTCTGGTAACCTTTTTCAGTAACTAACCCCATCCTGAGCCCCCTACCCCAAGCCTGACCTTATCCGAGCCTCCCTGAAGTAGTCTGAGCCCAAGCCTAACCCCCACTTACTATATCCTACTTCCCCAAACCCCATTCCTAACCCTTCCCTGAGCTTCATTTCAATCCCCTTAGTTAGTTTATGTCTGACCCTATTCCTTATTATCTGTATATAAGTCTTGTCTGTATGTACCTCACTCTTCAGTCAGAAATCAACTTAGATATTATCTTGAATTATTTGTGAATTTCTAATCTGTCTCCTCTTACCTCCTTGCACTCCTCTTGTCCAAACCTTGCTCTGAAATTAAGGGCACATACAATAGCAGATGGTGCGGCATATAAGCTGAAGCCCTACCCTTACTGTTATGGGTGTGTCAAACCGTAAGGCTGAGAAGGATGGAAGGTGGGTCAGAAGGGACTTCAGCTTCAGCTTATGTGCTGCGCCTCTTGACAGTCATGGGTCCCAAGATTTCAGAATGATAGGTCAATCAGACAACACAGTTCCATGGTATGTGTGGAAGTGTGGAACGTGGAAAGTAATGGCAGAGGTGTACTAAGAACACTACTGAAGGTTAACATGAGATTTGTGGTTGATATTCAAACTAAGGTTACTAGTGTGAATACAGGAGCTTATATACTTTAGGGGGTACATGTAAGGAAGTAATAGTAATGAGATCTGAGTTGGAGCGGAAGAGGTGTTTGGTATGAAGTCATGAGCGGGGTCGGGGATCATAGGGCAGGGGGAATGTAAACTTGGTAACTAAAGTAGGTAACCATCATCTGTCAGTATGGGGACAGATGTTCCACGAGGAACAAGGTACCCTTGCTGACGGAGGGGCCAGGAGGATTGGAGAGCTGAGTGTCAAGATTAAAATTTAGGGCAAAGATGGAACATCAGTGTAATTCCAACATGGGCCTACAGTTGCAGCAAATAACCCAAGAATAGTACATAATGAATTACACATGTCCTCAAGGAAAGGTCACCCCAGTTCAGGTGTTCCTTTCACTGATCCGAACACTCCTGAAAAGTGCTGCAAATAGCGGTCTTGGCGATGCCCCTAAAGGGGGCATAGCGAGTAAGATCAAAGGTTTGAGCTCACCATTAGACACAACTACCAATGAGGGAGTAGGTCATTGTACTAAGGTTTGTTCTACGAGTGAGGACTCTAGTAATGGGGTAGATGTATGATAATCAAACTAGGGAATTATACAGGTGGAATCGAAGTACTTATAGTAAAGAGCGGATGCAGGGGGGGACAGATTGAGAGGGGTGAGAACACCGTGGGGTTAGAGTATGGATTATGACACAGAGTCAGGGTCAAACCATCTTCATGGGGCATGATGATAGTGTTATGAATTCATGGTTATCTGTCTTTTGTTATCTTTTGTCACACTCATGTCACCTAGATATCGCCGGTGACATGATCCGGCGTTTCAGGGGCTTCAGCCCCTCTCCGACATTGTATAAGTAGTTAGAATATTAGTTACAACAATTTCATATGGTTTTAGCCTGTCCCTCATGATAACGCCGGTTATACGCTCAAGTTAATGCGCATCGAGTTTCTCTGCCTCCGAGCCTTCTATTCCCTCTTCTTATATTTTAACAAATAGATAGGGTTTTGGAGTGAAACCTGTCGGTTACATGAGATTTCTGCTTGTCCTTGGTGACCCTGCATGCCGCAAGGGGACTGCAAATAATGCGAAACAAGAGCGACATATTGCGGTGCCATGGCGAAGACCATGTTCGGCAATCAGCGACTAGGAGTGAGATTGACTATGGAGGCCTTGCCAATCTCGGTGTGATGGAAGGACGCTAGGGAGATCAATGGAATTTGCTAAACTCAAGATGTGGAAAATCACATTCATGATACTAAGTAATAGTAAGGGGTAATGGAAATGATAGGGTGGAAAAGTGAAACGGGAGAGCGGAAGGCACAGATGTAACACTTACCCTTACCATCCTCAGCCCAAGCTCAGTACAAGCTTGCTCCAAGATCCCATACATATACCCTGGATGTCCAGATACACTTGTGCACTGTGTTTGATGACTGTGAGAACAATGTAAACACACGTAAGATAGCAAGCCTGCTCCCTGACTAAGAGACAATCTTGATGAATGCTTGTAAGAAACCTTATTGCACCTTCATTGACTGCAGGGATGCATATGAGTCTGTATGTGTGAAGCTGGAAGATGTCCAGAAGACCCTCTTCACTATGCCTGATGGTATGATGGTCAGTCTGGTCATACAACAAGGAGATTGTAATAGACCCACTACATTCCAGACTCCATGAACTACTTATTCAGCATGCATATAGGCATCTTTGTCAAGGTATACATCAATGATATTCTTGTGTACTCAATTACTATCAATGAACACATGTGCTACTGCCACTGTAAGGGCAACTTAAGCAGATGCTCTACACTCAAGTGGTGCACTGGCAAAGGGGAAATCCTAAGAGAAAACTCTAGGGATCCCTTTGCCCACTAGCTGACAATTATATACTTTGGGCATTACAACTCTGCACCTTTGAAGTCTGAATGACATAAGCAACAGGGGCACTGGATTATGGACAGGGCCAAGGAGGTATCTGGAAGATGCTGGGGGAGGTACCTGCAAAGTTATGGGATAAGAGGTCTGTTGCTAAAGTGGCATTTGGTGGGATGCACTTTGCAGAACTTCACAAAACTTTGCAGGACTTTGGGAATGTTTGCATCAAAGTGAAACATAGAGCACAGGATTTTGCAGGATTTTTCAAAACTTTGCAGGACTATGCAGGACTTTGCCTGCAAGCAGAGGTTCCCCTCACAACTGGGCTCAGAACAGTATTAACTACCAGTTATGGTTACTGGAGATCTGCAAGGGACTGGATCATGACAGGAGTGAAATTCAAGCTCCACCTTATGTACCTGAAACAGCTGTAATAAATATCCATCCTTGAATGCAAATAGTGTGGCAGAAACAAACACAAGAGATGGCATGGAGAGAACAATGTAAGCAATGAACAGGGGGAAAGACAGTATCAACAAATGCAAATAAAAGTTGGATAAGACCCTTATCTATGGGGGTTGAAGAGCCTATAGGGGACTAAGCAACTATAGTTAAACTAACAACTAAAGATGAGTTTATGAACTCCAACACTACTTATGTAATGCAGAGTTTCCCCATAAGCAATTTAAGTCTGCGAACCCTTCGACTGCAGGTTTCGCATGAGAGGTCCCGATGCGACCGCAACCGAGAGCCCAATTTTCGATTGATCAGATTCAGTACACTAGCTTTGCCTAGCACTAGCAGCCAGGATTACTTACTGTAATGAGTAAGCGAAAGCCTAATACAACATTATCAGTATGTGATATGCACACCATATACGAGAAAATACAGAAAATCTCAGATTGGAACTTTTTCATGACATTACATATTTATATTACGGAGCAGACGCGACGCGTTGCCACCTGTGACCAATGTGACATGCCGCGCCTTTCTCATCTTTCTGACATCCGCTCAGTCTCCGCTTTCCCCTTGGTGCTGTCTGCCTCTACAAGGTCCTAATAATACTGAACACAAAATATACGGAATGGACTGGGAAGATTGTGTCGTCGATGTGCACAGCGTCAAGCTTTCGAAGACTGTCATTGAGACTATGTTCAAAAAATGCGGACCAGTGTGCGGCAGTTTAAATTTTAGTACTAACAGACACGTTGACGACTTCTGTTACTTTCCCCAGGAGAAGCATAACACACTGGAAGGGTCAGGGGGAGAAACCTCACATCTTCTTCGAATACAAGGTTCCTGGTTCCGCCGATTCCGCCAGGGCCGTCGGTCTTGACAGAAGCGATCTTCAAGTGATCAAGATATCAAACAACGAAATGCTCAAGAGAAAATTTCGGGAACTAGCCCATGGTCCGCTTCGGGAACGAGACCGGCGCTGTAGACCTATCGGGCCCAGTCCTCGGTCGACATATGCCCACTTTGGCAGGGACTCTAGCGGCAGTACTACTACTGGAAAATATGATAGACTACCAGCTAAACCTACTGATATCACCCCATATGTCCATGACCGTGATGCATGGGCGAGATACGAAGACCGGGCCCCTTACCGCGACAGAGAGGAAAAAAGGGACGTATATCGTCGAACTTCCACCGCCGCCTCGGTAGCATCTTCATCTTCTAACTCTCGTGAATATTCAAGACGTGAACGCGCTTTCACCAAAGATTACGACCATTCTCATACTTTCACGACGTCAAGGAGCATTCCGTTGACGCCTCCGACGGAGACATCGGCAGGCCACAAGACCGGACCCACAAATAACGAAAAATCTCTTTTCATCCTGAACATACCTCATGCTGGAGAGATCATAAAGTTTGATCTCGACACGCAACTGGAAGACGACCCAGCTGGTATCATACGCATCCTAAGCGCGGTCAAGGCAGACCAGAAGGTTTCGTGCACCTAATAACCTCCCGAGTTGTGTTTTTAACCTGGGACTCAATAGCTGTGGATGATAACAGCGGCTTACTACAAGAGAAAGCACAATCTCGACTCTGCGAAGAAGATATTAGAGGCCGGTATAGACATGGCAGTTCAGGTCGGGGAGGAAGCCGATACCAAACCATTTTGGCACCTGCTTGGCCAGATTAATAGCATTATACAAGCAAGATGTGAGCAACAAAGTTTTCGATGTGACTAGAAATCTGAGCTTCTGTTTAGCCTCTCCTATGAATCCAATCTTTACCCTGCCCCCAATAACGCCTTCAGTTTCTTTTGCTGAAAATTCCAGTGCTGCGGCTAAGGAAGGCACCTGCTTACAACCAGTTGCTAGTCAACTAGCCAAGCCCCCTTCTCAAATGAATGGTTCGTGTGGCAGTCTTCTATTCTTCTTGTGCCTGTCTGACGAGATCTTCTATTGTCGCAGATGTCCCACATCTCCCTGCTACTTCTTATGAGCCGACTAAGGCATCTCTCACCGAAACATTTGAACGCCATGATGCTCAGAATCCTGCTACTGTTACACCATTAGAGCGGCATCCAATCCCGTGCATCGACGGTAATGGCTTACCTTCACAATCCTGGGCCACTGGGCCACGCAAGCATGAAGTATACTCAATTCCACCACCTCCGTCGTCTCCCAGCCCGCCTTCGGTCCCAATGGCATCCCCGGCTCAGCTATATAGCCTACAGAACGAGATTGGTACACTGCGCGAGAAACAGAATGCCGTGCTTGAAGATCTATCGCACGCTCGCGCCGCGAAGCGTCGTGCAGAGGACGAGGTAAAGGAAGAGAGATCCGTCAGAAGAAAACTCGAGAAACATCTAAAGGCAACGGAGGATGCTTTGGTCAGAAGTAAACGCATGGAAGATGCCGCGCTCGATCAGGTCAAGAGAGAGGTTGAGGCCCGAAGGAGGGCAGAGGGGCTTTTGGCTGACCTGAAGTCTAGGAAGGAACAAGCTGAGCATTCCGGCTGTGGCCCTGGACAGTCACTGTTCACCAATTCCAATGATGCCGCGGTTCTGTTCCAATTGGCCTCCATGATACGAGGCGTCCCGTCCAGCGACCGCATCGCTATGCCTTTTGCAAACGGAGAATCTGGGGTATCCTCTGCACGCGTGGGCGGCGACCTAACAGGACCATCTGCAACCTAAGCTCTGTCATGAAGGACACCTACCTGCTTCACATCGCTTCTATTCACAGCATCCACTTGCATTCCGTTCTCTATCGCATTGACGTAGCATCAGCATCGCCGAATTTCGTGTTACCAAGATTTCCTCTATTTCTTGTCACAAGCACCCCAGTCCATCGTGGGTCCGCAGCTCATGTCTCACTTCCCATCGTGTCGAACATAAGCACACCTATAAATACACTAGTCTTACCGATAGCAATATTTGATATAATCGCTGAGACATGCGCAGTCAGATGTCTGGTAAGTATCCCCCCCCCCCCCCCGGGTCAGTTCCTTGTTCGAGATATCCCATCATTGAGACCGATACGCTGAGGAATGAGGCAGTACGGAGTACCAGGTAACAGAACAGCTTTGCTTCTAATCAGATACTAGATAGGTGTCCTAGATGCGTGGGCTGATATGAGCGTACAACTACAGCTGAGCTTGAGACGTGATGCCTGACTCGCCAAATGGCGTTGAAGACACTAGTGACCTAGCTGCCAAGTATGCCAGAGTGGAGACGAGAAAAGAGGTGAGAAATCAAGCTACATTCTGAAAGAAAACGAAGAGGAGCCGCCGTCTAGATGCAGGATAGCGAATGATCCCTCGCAACGCCAGACGGCACGAGCTTCCCAACGCCTAATTACAGTGGAAGCATGTCCCCAAGAAGAATACTTCCCAACGATGGTCGGCAAGCTAGGCTGTGCTCGAAATAGAGCACTAAAAGTTCGTATGAGGCTTATTTAGGCATGCGCAGTCACCAGTGCACAGTGAAAGTTAACCCTTGAGCTTGACGTCATGGAAGCCTTTATCAAGAAACCCGAATGTGGAGATATTAACAAATTAATCTTGTCAGTTTGGTTGGAGCAAACTTCAGAATAAAAATACATTGTAGCGTGAGCGTGAATCACGTTGGTAGCTCACTCACCATCGCATATACCGCGTAAAAATGATGTTGAGGCAACGCTGGCAGTATCAGTAGCGAGCACAGTTGATGATATCAGTCTTCGCGCTCTCTTTAAACCGCATTGGTACCTCAGGCATCTGGGGGCGATATGTGATCATCAGGACCTGAAGAGAGCGCGAAGAGGCGCGGGGCCCAGAATTTGGAGGCCATGGATCCGGTATCAGGCAACAATAGCAATTTGCCAATAGCCTTTTTATATATAGCGCGCTTCTGCTGGAATCCAGCGGTATGCTGGAGTAGCAACCATGTGTAAGGCGGTGATAGCCATTGACAGCGCTACGCCAGTACCACTACCTACAAGCATAACCCATTAAGCCATTAGCCGGTTGTTGTTAGCCTCTAACCAAGTCAACGAACGAGCTAATGCCTACCCGACTGCAGACAGGCGAGACTGGAAAATCAGGCAAGCGTATGGTGGCAGGCCGACCGATTAGCTGGACAAGACATAAACTGCGAATGCGCTGGCTTCTGTTTGTTTGAGACCGGAGCTCTCGTTCCACAAGGCGGTGTGTAGAGAGGAGGCCCGCAACAACCGGACGGTTGCTTACAAAGATGACCCGCGGGACCTGGCGCTGAGGAATTATTCGAGGAGCCCTAAGCTGGTTATAAGATCCAAGGACTATAATTATGCATCCCCTTTCTAACATTACCAGCTTTCAGACCACCTTTTTGTTCGCGCTTGCACGATAATATCACTAATACGGGTTCCATGAAATATTCCGCTATTCTCCTCGCTGGCGTTGGTGCGACAGCGGCTTTTAACATTGGCAACCCGCTTGGTAGTACTGGGTACGTGAGCAGGGATAACGTGTCACTAGATTACTCTGACCATTCATTACAGCCTGTCAAGGTAAAGTTCCTCCAGTAGCGTGGCATGCCCCAGGCTTAAATTAATGCTCTATTCATTTCTAGCACATGCCAGTCGACTCTTCTCAATATCTCCAGCAATTCGGAAGCCAGCTCCTGTCTCAATGTGCCGGGACTTGCTGCCATCCTTACGCTGCCAGTAAATGCCTCGGTAGTTCCGTCCTTGAATACATGGCTGCAAGGGATGTGTCGTGCAAATCCCTGCAGCAACAACACTATCAATGCTATCACCACCAACATCACCAATGGATGCCAGTCGGACATCTCAAAGACAGGTGTTGGCCAAAGTACTCTGCAGACTATCATTCAAGACGTGCCGATATTCTATCCTACTATTCGCAGTATCGCTTGTCTTAAGACGTGAGTCACCATATGTTCTGCAGTAGTGTGCACTTCTGACCGTTTATCAGAGCATCTAATAACACATTATGTGCCTCATCGACCCTACTCGATGTTGAAAGTTTCGTCGGTCAATCCCTTTCGGCCGCAAATGCCATGAATGCCATTTCCCAAATTGCGGGCTATGCCACCTCATTACCGGCTAACCTTACGTGTACTGGGTGCACACAAGCTGCCTTTGATACGTTCCAGGCAGACCAGGCTATGTTGGCAGCCAACCCTGCTGTACAAAGTGTAATATCACAACAATGTGGCTCCAATTTCTTGAGTATGTGCAACACACGCTGCATATCATACCATCTAACATCTACCTAGCCGCATCACAGCCATCAGATGTCGTCGAGGGTACAGCCTCCGCTGCGCCAACTGATGTGGTCGGACAAAACCTGAACCACAATGCTGCCCCCTCAGCAGCATTAACATCAGGGGCCTTCTTGGGCGTTATCGCAACGACAATGCTCAGTGTCTTCGCCGTATCTTGTATGTTGACGTGAGCGATAATCATGCTAATTACATACCACATGCCGTCGGACACATGGACAACTCATATTTTAATTATATCTTTATAATATGACAACAATCGTGCCCTCAGCATTCACACTCAACAATTGGACCAATAGTCATAAGTGGCATTTATTATGATGACAGTGATTGATCAGTGATGAATACCTCATTAATAAACTCTAGTCTAAGTCTCCTAGTAGAACACTAATAGCCCGTGGCCACATCATTATCAGTGATCTATTGGCTCACCCAACGGTACAACTGTCATTGAAGCACGTCATAAAGCTCCATCCACCTGTATCTGACCTGTGCGGCAGTTTGGATAATTCTATTCAGCAACTCCGTCCGAAAGAGACAAGTTCAGAAGTTGCTTCACAAAAATCATTTCCTGTGAGCTCGACAAGCTTTGAAAATATTTAAAAATATACTCAGATTCCATATCAGCACTCATATATTAGCACCAGATGATTTCACCATATTTGAAGCCCAGGTGATCCTGAGTGACACCACAAGCTGCCAACTATTTTGGGAGACTCTCAGCCTGGATGTAAATCCTGAAAATTAGTGTTATTACAAAAAAAAAATGCGTATGAGAGGTTCATATGTATTTCAGAAACCTGCTAGAATATTTTCATAATTTTCGGAGAACTTGTTGAGCTTACAGGAATAGCCTTCCCCATGGGAGGTTGATTATACAATTTGATTCCGCGGCGCCAATATTTAGCCGCGCACTTTGAGCCTTCCTTGCCTCGCACCTTCATGGACTCCCCATCGAGCTCCACGGCTTCCCGCCGGCGCACATTCGACCTCCCAAAGTCTAGCCCTGATGCTGGCCTTGCTGAATGGACAAGTAAAATCAAGGCTATCCAGCAAGAGGTTGATCGCGATGAGGAGGCGGAACAACGTAGGCTTCAGGAGGAAATTGCAAAGTCAAGGCTGGATAGAGCGAGACGACGGAACACTGCGACAGGCTCTATAGATTGGAGTGCGTCACCCCGAATATGTATCTTGTATAGCTGATGGCCTTACGTGTTCGCAGCAAAGAGAGCTGCATCGCCACTAAGTGAACCTCAGGAGGAAATGCAATCTCATAAGGACCAGAAACAACACCATTCTGATGCGCCAAGTCAACCCTTTAGATCTACATCACCGGATAAGGGCTCTCTAAACACGTTGGTATCCTCTGCCTCCAAGCAGGAAGGGACGTCTCTGGCTGCCTTTATGGGTGGGAGAGCTACTGGACCGAGGCTTAATAAACCTGCCCCCCAGGTGGATTCCCACGATCCAAATTTGTTTGACCAGACCCGGCGGGATGGCCCTCATCCAGTGTTCGGACGCTCGAGTGACGCATTAGCCGCCACTGGCCGTTTTGCTCTTAAACCCCAGTCGGCAGACATTAAGACACGCCAGTTGAGGATAGATCCGTCTGATTCGAAACTTAATTCAACAAGTATTCCAGTGACCTCACAGGCCCCGAATATTTCTTCAGCACAAACCGTTGACAATGCTGCTAAGTTCTATCCTGACATTCCGAAGAAGCCTGCCATTCTCCGCAAGTCTTCTGAGAAGACAATGCATACTTCTGGAACGCCTCGAGAAGTCGAATCATTGACCCAGCCCAGGCCACCGCCAGAAATTCCAACAAAGCCTAAGCTCCCTGGTCCCCAATCGCAGCAGCAGTATTCGTCTTCTAGTGAACCAGCCAGATCGTCGTCTAATGCTATCATACCCCCCAAGCCCACTTCTTTAGCCGCGATAATTGGTGGCAACGCTTCGGCGCCGCGGCTCACTAGGCACACTGCTGGAGATCCTTCAGATTCCGCCGCTTCATCAACTGATCGGTTACCCGCTCGGGGACGTGCACTCCCAGGAATGAGTGACACTAATCGCGTCAACTCACCACCGGCAGTAACTTCGACTTCTCCCATGCCTATCTCGTCTTTTTCATTTTCTCAACAAGATGGTACTAGTGATACCCGGTCAAGCAATCCAAATATCCCACTGAAACGGTCGCCTTCTGGGTCCGTGATCGTGACACCTTCTCTGGCGCGGCCTCTGCAGCCACAAGTCAATGTTCAACTGCCACCCGTAGCAACCACCTCCCTGGATCCATCTCCAGCGTTCCTCCGTGTCGCACCTTCAACGCAGGACTTGCATCCAAGCCTCAGCAGGCTTCAGGGACGGGGTTTTGTGGAACAGCGTGTTAAAGCAAGCTCGCAGCTTTATAGTACAAGTCCTGGTCAACAGAGAGACCAGAGTAGCAGTTCTGGGTCCTCTCCTCAAAGACCGACTGCCTTGGACAGGTGGCACCCCACGTCACCTTCTCCACCCGCTTCTACTTCGAATAAACCGTCTGGTCAACACGACATGACAACTAGGATACCTAGTGTATCGCCGCCGGCGCCAGCTCAGCAGCTGATCAGACCTCGTACTATATCCCCAGGACTAGTTAGGCCCAGAGCTGAGGAAGCAATGGCAGAAAGAGCCGCACCGGTGCGACTCCCTGGTTTGGCCACCCCTACGTCAGTCCCACCCAGACAACGGACCCCAGTAAACTCGCGTCCCGCAGATGATCCTAAAGTGATAGAGAGGCATGAGGGCGCCCATCGTGATCAGCGCGACATGTCGAATGTGACTGGTCCGTTGAGTCACGTGAGTTCAGCTGAATTGGCCTGTTAAGATAATAGTTTACTGATTTACGTGTAAGCCTACTCGCGATCGTGCCCGCAAGCCGCGTAAAGTGCCTGGTCCGTCAAAGACATCTACTGACACAAGTCTTTCGGAGACTAGAACACAAAGCAAGGGCGATTTTCATAACGGAGACAAGGGCGTTAAGTTACCCCAGCGCGTGCCTTCTTCCGAAGCAAAACGTCAGCCTTCGCCTTCCGCCTTGCATAATATACAACGATTAAAGGATACCCTGACCTATCAGCCTCCTGCTGATGTTTATGTCTCTGCCATTTCTATTTCGACGGTGCAGTCAAGACCCACAAATGGAATGACTTCGGCACTAGAGGGAACAAGCCAGTGTCCAGCGCCAACCATGAAAGAGACTGCGCCCTCCCCATTAATTGCTCCACGTCCGATGACCCCTGCCAGCCCAACTTCCAGCTTAGACGAACATCCTATGACACCATCGCGGCATCCTCGTATCCCCAGCACCGGACAGCGAGCGACAGTTATGGACGTTGCGCACGCGTTGCAACAGCATGAGCAGCACATTCGTGAAGCATCCTGGACGCCTGAGCCCGAGCCAGAGCCACGAGAGGCGCCAGCTCTACCAGAGACTTTGTCAGGTGATGACGGGGTGGACGAAGCCCCTCGCGCAGATGTCAAAGCAGCGATTGCCGGATGGGGCAGGAACTTTGCCCCAGGCGTGCAGCAGCCAGAGCGAAGGAGGTCTAGCTATGATCGATTTTCAGTTCCCACATTGCCGCCACTTGTCGAAGAAAAAACGCCCGCTGCAACTCCCCAAGGATCATTATCACGAGGTTTCACTCAGGTGGAGCAGTCAGCACCGAGAATCCAAGAAACTAATAGGGATCTTCAAGAGCCGATTTCAGAGGCCACCATTCCTATTACGGCTGTTGAAGTGGAAACACCTAAATCCAAGCCAGAGCTGGGAGCAAAGCCAGAGCCGGGAGCAAAACGAGAGCCTAAACCGGAGAATTCCTTGGTTCACCTAGGTTGGAATCTCTGAACTTTGTATTTC
Source organism: Ramaria cf. rubripermanens (assembly GCA_003316465.1). Classification (NCBI taxonomy): domain Eukaryota; kingdom Fungi; phylum Basidiomycota; class Agaricomycetes; order Gomphales; family Gomphaceae; genus Ramaria; species Ramaria cf. rubripermanens. Next base: position 69,127 of record QFFB01013590.1, read on the forward strand.
CTTCTCTAACCATACCTGAAAGAACACCATGATAGACTGCCGCCTGCATTTAATCTTCAATCGGTTTTGAAAGAAATACCTTTCTCACCTGAATCGAACTTACAGACCATTTCAGTGGACACTTTTACGATATCCGGCCACACAGCAGTGGCAGTAACACGGGAGTCAAATGTGTTCTATGATTCTGAGGTTGTTGTTGTAACTCAGCGTGCCAAGGAAAGAACCACACAGCTAGTTTCAAACAAGGTATGGATATGGCGAGGCAAAAATGCCAATTTCGGTGAAAGAGAAGAGCGTAAGGTTAATGAATTAGCTGAGAGGTTTGGTACAACGGGTGTAAGCTTTCATCCTATCAACACGATATCATTCTCAGTTACTTCTTATGCAGACCTGTTGTTTCCAAGGCTCTGAGCCTCCAAATCTTATACACACGGTCGGGGGTGTACTAGCAATTCGTCAGGTAAGTTTATTTGCCCCCTGAGATCAACGGTCATCCCCATCGACTGTGAAGGGTGTACGAGTACATTGGTCAAGCGAGAACACTGCTATGCACCGAGTTCACCGCGTCGGAGATTCTCTGTTCGTTGATGAAGTGGATTTGGTAAGCATGTCGATTTGCTTATTATCGCCTTCCATTCGATGAAGAACAACAGAACGTCTCCAACTTGTGTTCTGCGTATAGCTACTGCCTATCCGTCTTGGGTGCCATATATGTTTGGCATGGTCGAGGTGCTTCTGATGACGAGCGCAAAGTAGCTCTAACCTATGGACAGTCGTTAACAAGTGCATCTTCTGGTGCCATAGAACTTGAAGAAGGGAAGGAAGACGAAATGTTCTGGATGGTCCTAGGAGATGGCGGCTACGCAAATGCCGATCACTGGAAGTTCAAAGGTCAACTGGACAGATTAGGAGCAAGACTTCACGTCATTGATTGCGGCAAGGCTAAATCACCAGTGAGTCCATCTACTATGCAGTCATTTCTCTTGTCAGACAGAGCTTCCTTAGGTGCAAGGCCTTTCAAGCGTCTCTGCCCGAGACTTACCAGATGACAGTGTTATTGTTGTGGATTGCCGATTTGAGGTATTCGTTGTTGTGAGCCCTAATGCGCGTAGTAAACGCACGGATATCCAATTAGGTTTAATCCTGGCGGAAGTGAGCCATCTCATCACGTCACCAATTTGTCTTATCAACTATCCGCACATAGAATATTTCTGTAACTGCAGCTGTCAAGCGACCTTTTGACCCACCGATCCATGTGATCATCTTGCCGTCCCAACTTCCTAAAGAGCTGCGAGCATGCCTCCGCCTTTGTGACGAGGAGAAACTAGTAGGAACATTTATTTATTTGGGACTAACTTACGAATATCATTCGCAGAATGGCGGTTCAACTCCCGACCACATGAATTTGCTTCCTCTGCACGAAGCATTGGATCATGTACGTATTACCGCATATACAGGTCATGCATGGAAAGAGATCTGACGCAAAGTGATAGATGCATCGAAGTTCCTGGCCAAGATCCCTATTATCTGATCCTACCTTTCTACCTCTTGGAGTAGCTCCTACCATGCTCTGAATCTTCCATCATCTGATTACTGTCTAACCCATGTACTCATATGTACCACTCCACGACCGACCCCCATCAGCGTCATCATGATGTCATCTCACTTGTAGTGTACATATATACCTAACGTGTGTACTACCAGCGTCCGAAATATCAGCTTCTCTCTCGAGAATATCTTTTGAGCAATGGTGAATAGGAAGCCTGCAAGTAGATCACTGATATATCTCACTCTTGAAGTCGGACAGCAGTATAATTCCGCTCGGGCCCGTGAAGGAGATGGACGCAGGTGGATCAGAAGTGTTTGAATTTGTCAAGCATGAATCGATATCCTGCACAAGGTAACATCTCTGAACCGTCCTTGCACAAAACCTGCAGGCGATTGACATACTCCAAAATCTGGGTACTGCACAGGGAAGACAGTCTTCACGATTTGAACCAGATCCGGCAGCTGGACCATGTGAAATTCTACAAACTGCTCGCGTACAGCGTGCAGGAGCTGCCATATGGTGCGTTGCCGGTAGTAAACGAATCGAACGATAAATCAATAAATATTTGATTCTGACTGTCTCTCGAAGGTGTGAATGTTTTTTGGAAAGGTAGGCAGCCAGTCTCGACCAGTGACTCAGATGTATCCCAATCAAAATTGCGTCGGTGTTGAGATCCTCTTGGATGAAAAGGGAAACACGGTGCATGCTCAGGCATTTCGTCCAGCAGAGGTACGTGGTGCAGTGATGTACGAACAGTCTCCGCCGAGCTTCATACGCATACATTTCAGAAAACCGGTCCCGTAAAGTTCCATTCCATTTACAACAACCGAGTCCAGGAAGAAACGGGGGCCATTTTTAGCAAGGACGTAGGGATAGCATACTTTGAAACCTAACTATCCGTAACGTACGTTCAGCGCCTGCCACATCCCGTTGCGACTTGTAAGATTGAGTGACCAGGCCATGATGAGGCTTGATTTGGCTGGAGAAAAGATAAGACCTTCGATGTTTTAATGTGGATTTATATGAGTATATACCTGTTGTTCTTCCCAAAAAATCGTCGCTGGTGTAGTACTGTAGAGGAAGGAACAGGGAAGCTGACCACAGGGAAGGTATGATAATATCCTTATCGAGTTCACTCCAATCAAGATGTCAAAAGAACCAGCGTACAACATTAGTATGGTTTTACATGTCTATACATACGGGATAATATCTTGATGCTACCTTAGCCTACCCATTGGCCATTTTTTTGTTTCAACACTTCGCGGTTCGGAATGATGCAGGTCTCAATATTGAACACATCAATTGCTCGCTGTACATCACCTGGATGAGGACAGTCGTCAGATAAAAAGTAGCAGCTACTTACCTTCCAGGTTTCCATATCTAACTCCATGACTATTTGTTGTTTCCGAGCACCGTCGTTGTAATCTTCTTCCGTGGGACGCTTGCAAGAATCTGGCAACGGACGCATCAGCAGGGTTGACTGCGTACACTGAAACAATTTTACAAATTATTGGCTCTTGCGTGTCTTCTGTGAATTCAAAGGCACATTTGCCCTCTCGGATGAGGAAAGAGATGTAGAAGAGATTCTCGACCGTTTGACCAAAATCATTCGGGTTGACAATAAATCGGAAAAGATTGGTTGGACCCGTTTGTGAACGGAGAATCTTTTCAATCTGAGAGGAAGATAAAGTTAAAAAAATAAGACAGCAATGTATATATATACCTACCATGGCCACGTTCTTTGTAGTTTCATTCTCTGCTCTTTGAATGTCGTCTTCTGTGAGCTGTATGTACGTTGGTCAGGGACACAGCTGTGTGAGTCACCATGTGCATGAGTTACCTCCTGGGGCTTTCGCTCTGGCTCCTTGTTCCTTTCGAACTTTGCCCGCTGCGATTTCTTCCGCTGTTTTTGCTCTGTCGATAAAGGCCCTAACCTAAGGGATGCACCAGAATAAATATGAGGTGCTTAATGTATAATTAGGTCGCTCACATGAAATCCATCACCGGGGCCCTGTGGCTTTTTGCTAATGCAAGACGTCCTACCTTCTCCCAGTTTAGTGGTGAGTCATCGTCATCGTCATCCTCGTCATCCTCGTCATCCTCGTCCTCGTGTTGCTCAATCGATTCACTCCCTTCTCTGTGTTTGTTAATGCCCCCTTTCCTACCACCCATGTATGTGACCAGCTTGGAGACGAAGTCGTCCACGTCAAATCCGCCAGCATCATTCTTCATAGCTTTCGCTTTGGCTGCGCCCATATCCGATGCCATTATAAGATAACGCGAATCCAAGGTAGCCTCGCTAGTGTCTTTAACTGTAGCCGACAATATTTAATGAGCTCCACTCATCCGTGTGGCACCGAACGCTATGAACCTTTATCAAAAAGCTTATTGCCCTTGGCAAGGCCATCTTCAATATCGGACACCTTGACATTTTTTATATCTGCCTGCAGCTCTAAGATAATACGGTAGTGTTAAGTAAGGAAGAGGGGCGATTCCCAAGTTGCTTCACCACTAGTCTCTTCAAGGAGAGCCCGGTAACTTCTACGAATCTGGCGTTTTTCTTGGATGTCTTGGTGTGGGTCATACGGAAGGTTTTGATTCAGATCCTCAGCAGTCTCTACGGCCCCTGATGGAGAACTGTCGTGAGCCATGACTAGGTGCTTGTGAAGGTAATGGTGTGGTGGAAGGAGATTGGGTCAACGCGACGCGACGCGTTCCTCATATTCAAACCCAGATGCCTCCCTATCACGGTGAAGGAGTACTTACTTATAAATGAATCCATCCTGTACTCCTTACAGCTGGCGCCCGATGTCTGGAGCAACGTAGCCTCGATTTTGATATGTAGTCGCGATATGGATCAACCGTGCCCTCGGTTTAGCCACAATGAACTTAAACAAAACGAAACCATGAATCGCATAGGCATCTAGTCATGCCAGGCCACGTCTTCTCCAGCTCTACGTTGATATCAGGAAGTTCTACTGAGTTGAAAGACTCAAATTATTAGTGAGTACTTGAACTTCTCGTGCCAGATCTTCTGCTTTACATGTTGTTGCTTCGCAGGTGTCAAGATTCAACCCTCGGACATTTGAATTATTAGACAATCGTATCATGACCTGAAATGTTGGTGCTTCCTTCTTTCATCTGGGCACGACCGCTTGCCTTCCGCCATCACCCATACAGAAGTTGCCGCCCGCGGGCCCCTGCGTGTGGCAAGTATCATATTCAAAAGCAACTCCCGGTGAAAGGGGTGCTTCGTTGTGCGTCTTCGATGCAGCTTCTGCCGGATGCCCACAACACGAATTCTTTTACACAACTTGGAGCGTCACGGGTCGTACTTGCTTCAACTTGCAATAGATCCTTCAAGGATCTATTGCAAGTTGAAGCAAGTACGACCCTCGGTCTTGTCTTCTGGTTGGATATCTGCACTGCATGTCTATGTTACCAGATAATCTGAATCTGGATGCCAAATATAACATCCATTGCAAATGCTCTGAGCCTGCATTTTCCCGCTGCCAGGCCCACCCTAATTGAATGATCAACGCCTCTCAACCTGCATGGCGGTGAGGTCTTCGGAGAAACACGCACGAGCTGAGTATCACTTTGCCTTTGCTGCTCAACCTTAGGGCCGGCCTGCAAGTCAGCCAAACCCATTTTCAGACTCCAAGCTCAGGACCAGCCTCTATCAGTATATGCGATCCGAGAAGGATACGTACAGTGCAACCATTCGTTGTAAAGGAAGTAGTTCCTATGCACGGGCATCGGCGACAAATGGGTGCAGCATACTAGTATCATTGGACCTCTAGCGATCACCACGCTTCTACACCAATGCAACCCGGCTCACGGATATGGGGCGATCGCCCTGGGCAGTCGGCAAATTCGAAGCAGCCTCAACTTAAGCCTGGGAATCCAGCAAAGACTCATGCGTGCCCTGCCAGACGAAAGTTGATGCGTAAGAGATGCTCTTCTGCTTGTAATTGAAGTTCGCGATGAGATCTAGGATCCAGTTATTTTGGATGCCAACGATATCTAACCCGATGAGGACTTTACACGCTAGAGTCAGGTAGTGTGTGACCAGGGCCCGTTGCGTTTCATGTCCTGTTTCAGCCCACGGTGGCCTTAGAGTCCCATGAGCACCCACGAGGCTAGTGAGGAGAGGGTTTATATACTTAACCGATGAAATCGCTTGCACGAGACCTTGAGCTCGACTTAGCTTGAAGCGTAATGCGTCGTCCAGTCTCCCCACTGCCCCGCCGTTCTCAGGATTCGAGGTCAGACACTCCACCACTCGTCGACCAGCTCCGTCGCAGCTCCAGCGACGTCTCATATCGTCCTAACAAGCTCCTTGCGAAATTGAAGAGCGCGACCCCCAGCAGCTCTGCCGGCTCCGCCGCCGTCTCACATTCGAGAACGGGTTCGAACCCAGCACTCATACCTCCAGCATCTTCAACTAGTTCCGTCGCCGCTGCTACCAGCCCCAATACTAGCAAGGTAGTCTCGGATATGTAATTGCTATGGCCTGCTGATAAAATTTGCCTAGAGCGCCCGCGACATGCATCGCCTTGGCACCATGCCTGTGCAGGGAACACTTGCACCAACTATGTCCAATCCTGCATCTGCTTCGTCCCTTTCGCTTGCATCCACCCTTACTAGCAATACCGTCACTGCTCCAGTACCATCTACCACCGATCCATGGCATATGCTCCATGTCCACATACTTCGTCTCTTCAATGGCGAGCCACTCCGGATGCCCATGTGAGCACCATCGTGTCTTGGGTGGTGCGAGCAGCACTCATTCTTGTTCAGAGAAGAACTGAACCTGCTAGTGAGGAAGCACATTTCAACCGTTGTGTCGCGCTCTTTCTCCCGTGCCGTCAGCTCCCTCGAGCAGGACATCACAGGCCTCCTCACCCGAGGCATGTTCACACTCAACGTAAGGCTCTCCGAGCTCGATGACAAGAAGCTACTCCCGCGCCTCGCCGAAATCTGGGAATTCTTCTGGCACAGCATTCTTCCATACGTCGAAGGCGTGCGTGAATCGCTCCTATTACTGACGCCCTTGCTCACACACCCCCAGGTCTTTCACCCTCTTAAAACAGATAAACCGATGCAATCTCTATCCCGTACTCATAAGTCAAATAGACCGTCATCGCCAACGTTACCAGAGGAGACACTCGCCACGTCAACCCAGTCTATTGACGTTCGCCTACTTGCCCTGCGCTCCTTCCGGGATTCGATCATATTGCCCATCTTCTCGCGCTTGCACACCCTTCTCAGCTCGCCTCCCAAAGAGAACGACTCTGCGATGGAACCCTCTTACCGCCCAAAGCTGCAGCAGATGTAGGTCGATCTTCTAATGTTACTCCTTGTAGTTAACTCTGTACGTGCAGGCTGCTCGTCCTAGTCTCATCCGCAAAACACTGTCACGCTCTCACGACACCTCCACCATCACTGTCACAAGGGGAATCTGCTGCAACACATTTACTACGTGCAATCCGTAGTCCACATACGGTGGTTTCTGCCCGGCCATTCAGTGTTGCACGGCACCTGTCGTTCTTTTCAAGCGCAGCTCCACGAGACCGACGAGGGCGCGTAGCGCGCAAAAGCCGTCATTATTCCACATCGAATGCCAAAAGCTCCATAGAGAAGTGGGATCATGGCTCGGATGAAAATGACGATGAAACGCCCCGCAACGCAAGGTTCCGGGGTGAACGAGATCGGGAAAAGGAGTTTTTAGAATCATTGAGGAGCCCCGAGTTAGACACTGAAGAAGAACGTCCTGTGGAGGGCCCTGCAGGAGGATGGGGTTTAGGAAGAGGTCAAGTACACCAAGGGGGAGAGGATGATGGCGAGGAAGAGGCCCTGGAGTGGGACCAAGCACAGGATGTAGTGGAACGAATGGTGGGCCTGCGTGGTTGATTAATTATATATTAAATTGTTGTGTACGTGTACCAGTTATGGTTGTGACCTTATTAGGGTGAAGGGATCAAGCGCGTCCACAACACGTCCATAAGCCGATGCCAAGATAAACGACGTCATCGAACTATTGGCTGACGTCGTCCGAGTGTCAAACTTCTGGCGACGATACGATATAAGCGGGCCATACTGGTTGGGATTTGGTTGTAACCAAAATGTCCTCCGCTTCAACAGGTAATTGTTATGAAATCCTCATCATCTCTTACTTATGTCTCATACTATTGCAGACCAGCTCCATCATACTCGTGTTGCTGCCGGGTACGTGTTAGAATAAGAACCGAGGAACACATCCTTGAAGCTTGACCCCTCTCATATCTCGCAGCTATAAGGCGGCTCTCACTAATCCAAGAATTTCTGAAGCCGCAAAGGCACATGCTCGTCAGCAATTAGAAGTTCTGGAGGGGTATGACGATGAACAAAAGAACGAACACAACAATCGGGTTTTGGGAGGTGTGTCTGGGTTCCGAAATAGAGCATGTTGATACTGATGACCTTTCTTTATGACCACAGGCTTCAAAGCGGCGTTGCACAGTGAGTATATCAACGGGGCTATCCGACATGAATGATTATATCACTGCATCTAGATCCCAATACTTCTGAAGAGGCTAAGCAGCATGCACGTGAAGTGCTAGAGGCCGCAGGTGTTGATACTGGCGTCGAGACATCGGTTGAGGAGTCGGCTTCCAGTGCTCAGCACGCGAATCGCGTGCTCGCCGGATACAAGGCTACCCTGCACAGTGAGCCTCATATTTGTCTCCCTCACCAGAGGTGGGCTCGTTGATCATGACTTGTCCGCAGACCCTAAGACGAGCGAGGAGGCGAAGGCGCACGCTCGGCAGATGTTGGAGAAGGAGGATCTGCTCTGACGCCGTGTAATTGAATATCGGCAATGGTGGAGTTTGAGCGTGAGGAACGATTTTAGTAGAGTCTTGGACCTCTGTGTGAATAGTACATCAGAAGAATCGATTCAAAATTGTATCCGCAGGGGTCAGCTCCTTCAAGCTTCAGAGTTGAAACCAATGTAGACGTACCAAGGCCGAACATGAGTACTTGATTTACCTGACAGATCGTACTTCGCCACAGTGCAGGATGCAAGGCATAAACGTCGAAATAGCGTCACCTTTTTCATGGAGCTGGCTGTCCTTCCTTTCTACTTCCACTTGGTTATCAGATGCATACGTGTCGCACGGGCCCCGTACACCTTGATGATACTGCCATGAGGAAGGTCAAGTAGATGGTATGCCATAATCGCACTAGTACTTCCACCAGGGTACTTATTACCCAGACTCGGAAAGTACCGCGCTGTATTTGGAGGGACTGCATAGTCGAAGTTTATTTGAATTTTGATCTTGACTGTCGATTCGTGACTGTGGCTTACTAGGCTCGCATGGACCACACGTACGTTGTGGGCTTCAATCCTGGCAAGCTTCTTGCTGCCACAACTACCGACTTTGATTGATTCTCAGCCTGTAACTGAACTACTAGCTCAGTGCCATAGCCATTGCCAGACTGCGCCATGGATAATCACACTCTCGCTGGCTAGTCTCCACAGCTAAAAGCCCACAGCATGCGCGACATGGCGACGGTGATGTCGGCGGATTCGACTTTTTATATGTACCGTATATACACACCTGCTTGCCTCTTCCAGAATTTATACTAGGTCCGCTTCTTGTGTCCCTTCGACTTGTGCCTCTCATGTCCCGCACAAGATATTTCCTTGGTCTTTATATCGTCTTCGTCTTTTGCTCGCTTGTCACCGCAGACAAAGTGTCTGGCGTGAAAGCCTCGCAGACATCGTCGGCGTCGGCGTTAGTCTCTGTAGTTTCCACGGCGGCAGGCAATGGTACCTCTAGCGTTCTGGGAGATAAACAATGCGTTAAACTGGTAAGTAATAGATGGCACGGCCAGAACCGACACTGACTCTCTCTAGGTCATGTGCATTACAGGGACCGTGAGCGGGTCAACGGTGACATGTACACGACCCTATTTTCCCCCCGTACCCCCTACGATCTGACATGTTGATCTTTAACCACAGATGAACTCCAGAGTACCGCCTCACAGAGTCTTGGATGGATGGCAGTGTACGTATTTCTCTCTGGAAATAACACTGTACTCAGGTGTATGCCAGTGGGTTTGGAAATCAAATGGCTAGTCAGTAGAACGCGGAACACGTCCACACTCAGATTTCTTAACGTCCTGGTTTGATATAGACACACCAATGGTCATTATGTGGCCAAACGCGGACGGGTCCATGACATTGTCTCAACGGCAGGCTTCCGGTGATACTATGCCCACGCCCGTTGCTTCCCCCACAAGAGTAGCAACACCAGCCACCCCTCTTTCAACTGTGAGAATATCTCGTTGTTCTCACTGCTTTCTTGGGCCTATCTAAGGATAATATAACAGCTGACCGGCTCCCAACCCGTTTTGGCCTTCACAGTTGCGGTACGATAGACTCAATATTCTCGAGAATGATGTGCTGAATTTTCGATAGGGATCGGCTACTCAGGAAACACTAATATGGGCTTTCGCCACTGCAAGGCCTTCTTCAGCAGCGGATTCCGCGCTGCGAATACATGTTGCATCTGGTACACTTACTCTGGACCTCACCAGGACGCTCACGTCAGTTAATGGAACCATTGTGTCTTCCTCCGGTAATCCCGATCCTCCTCTTTTGCCCTACCCGAAGATGATCGTTGCCCACGCGGTCGTGGCGACCTTTGGCTTCTTGTTCCTGTTACCTGGTGGTGTACTCTTAGCTCGGTATACCAGGACCATCTCGTCAAAATGGTACACCGGACATTGGGTACTCCAAGCCACTCTTGGTAAGAGTACCCATACCCTCAGACGGACCATTTCATTGATGAGTCACTGTCAGGCGGTCCAGTCGTAATCGTGGGCTGTGCTCTAGGTGTTGTAGCTAGTCAACAACTGGGCATATACTTCAGTACCCCACACCAGGTACCCGTTACACTGGGTTCAACTCTCAGGCAGCTAACATCCCGCACAATGCCAGATTCTCGGTGTAGCCTTGCTAGGCCTTTATTTTGTGCAGTGCTTACTGGGAGCCTTCATTCACTTCGTCAAAATTCCCTTCCGCTTCGGGCGTCCTCCGCAAAATTACTGCCATGCTATAGTAGGGTTGACCATTCTTGCCCTCGCCTTTTACCAGGTACGCATCGGCTTTCAAGATGAGTGGCCTATCCAAACGGGTCGCCCTCCTGTAGTAGGTTCCTCGATATTTTCGCGATGCGTTGATACTTACTACCGGCGGGCTTCCAAACCAGGGCAACGCAGTCTACATCGTATGGGTTGTGTGGGCCGTGGTCAGTGACCTTCACTTTATATTCAACATGGAGTCGCTGAATAGCTGTAATTAACTTTACATTAGGTATTTTCTGTCTTGTATTTTGGAGGTTTGGGGTATCTCCCTCGTCAATGGCGACAAGAACGCGAAGGTGCGAAGCCAACGTCGGATGACCGAATGAGGAGCCACGATAATAGTAGGTTTGGTGACGGCAGGCTCAATTAATAAATTATTGTCATGATGTTTGGGTTTCTCAAAATAAATATATCGCATAGCTTGTCGAGTAGACGTTACCAGTGACGTATCTCTCGCCTCCTTGACTAGGGATAGAATTGATCGGTAATATTACTGTAAATATCAATAGGCTGTTGCTGGACGATTACCACCTGCTCTGGGTGGCACACGACGTCCTTGGTCTTGACCAGTGTCTTGGAAACACCGGAGTAGTCGCTCAACCCGTAGAAGTCGTCGAAATTGCTTATCTGTGTTAAAAATAAGTGTTGTTCGGAAAATAAAATCACGTGGACGACCGGTCACCGTGCTGTAGCCACCATAGTTGTTGAATGAGTGCGAAGAGTCGCGTTTGGCTATATCACAATGACTGGGTATATGTTGGAGTTGGGGACTGTGAACATACCGAGGAGACGCGCCGAGGGATACAAAAGGCTTGGTAAATATGGTAAATATGTGAAGTCGAAAATTGAATAGATACTGGAAGTTAGCATTCATTCCTGGTGAAAACCCCCTATGCTGGCATCTGTCAGCATCAGGAAAAATCTGCTCCCTCAAAAAAACCCAGCCAGAGCAGATAAGTGAGACTATAGCAGCTGAGTGTGGAATGCAAGTGTGTTAAGACCAAGGCCTATGGGTAGACCTTGGGGTGAGCTTGACCAAGCTTGGACTGAGGTTAATAATAGGGAGGGCTTGGCTTTGGCTTGTGTGCTGTGCCATCCACTATTGTATGTACTCTTGATTTTAGAATGAGGTTTGGACGAGAGGAGTGTAAGGAGGGAAGAGGAGACGGAGCCTGATGCTAGTAAAGGAGTCAATGTGATATCTAAGTTGATTTCTGACTGGGGAGTGGTGTACATACAGAACAAGACTTATATACGGATAACAGGGAAACAGGGTCTGACATAATTAACTAAGGGAATTAGAATGAAGCTCAGGGGTAAGAAATGGGGGTCTCTGTGAGGGTAACACTGGTGATGAAGCCACAACCTAAAGATACTCAAGGAGATAGGAGCCAATACAGGATAATGACCATCTGTGCAGTGGATATCCTCGGTCTATAGCGCTATCAATGATAGATACATGGGGACTTGCCTGTGCAGTGGATATCCTCAGAGATCAAGCTGAGGAGATGCTACCACACTGGCTACAACCTTATCACTGTGCTGGCAATTCTTACATAATCAGGCAAGATAGAAACTCATGGAAAGTGATAGAAGATCCAGAAAATTGGAGAACTGAGACTTTGGAAATCAAACCGGTGAACCCTGTCATCACCCCCCTCTCAATGTTTGTCATCTCAATAAGCAAAGTTGCCACCTAGCCCCAAACATCCACCAAAGCTTTGCTTCCCAACACACCATGGGTGGGAGAGCAGCCCCTTCTGGCCTCCATAGCATCCCTTCTTGAGGCATAGTGGGACAATAAGTTCAGGAGGATCAGGGTCAATGGGTAAATGTGACCCTTTGAATCTTGCATGGTGTTGCTGTTCCCCTGCTGCATTGCAGAAGCTCTGACCCTCCCAGCCTTCAAAGGTATAAGGTGTTCCATTGTCTAGGAAGATAGGATCACCAATGTAGTACATGTCCTGTTGTCTATGTCAGGGTCTGAGAAATGCATGTGGGGGTTGTGTGAGGGGCAGGCCTATTGCCAACTCAAGGTCCTCTGCACTAATGGACCACTTTGAAGGTGGGGAGGTCTTATAGGGCTGGTGGTTGTGCATAGCACTGGTGGTAGGGTTTGGGCTTCTGAGCATCCCTCTCAGTTTGGCCTTGCTGGTTGGCCTGGCTGATGAGAGGCCTGAAAAGTGCAGGAGGTCAGGGTTGATGGTTGACATGGTAGGGAGCTCCATGAGATTTTTGGTCATGCTAGGGAGAGCGATGAGTTCAAGAGCATGAGAGGACATTGTGAGGTCAGTGCAAAAGGAGTGAGTAGTCACAGATAGAGAGGGTTAATATGCGGCATCAGGGTTTAACATGATGAATTGATTAGGTGAAGGCCGATAACACTTATCTCTGGGAGTCTGGCCTCTTGACATATTGTGTGACATTCCAGCTGGCTGTCCGGTCGAAGAGAGTTCTTTTGGGAGGCTCTGTGAAGTTCTGAAATCATTGGAAGGGGAGGGACATATATGTGGCTGCAGAAATACACTGGGGTG